>CAJPVJ010003970.1:0-10199 GCA_905397405.1 Oppiella nova | reverse complement strand
AAAAAATGATTTTAGTTTTTTCTGCAAACAATTTACTGAACGACTCGTCAGATGTCTAGCCTTTGAATCTGTGGAACAAGTTTTCTTCAGGTTCCTTCAGAGAAAGCACAGGCAGAGAGTGGCTAACCATCTATTGGTTTGGTTTGTTGTGGCAGTGAATATGTGCTGAGAATACAGGCTATGATAGACTGAATCCGTCGAGTCGGTGAGAGACACGAGAGTCGAGGCATTCATACACCGCTTCAGAGGCCTCTTAAACGATGCCATTCTTCATATGACTCGAGAGCATAGTTTTGAAGACCGACTCTCCCATCCTCTCAATTATCTAATGGTCGCTCCACTGCCTCCCAAAGTCACTGCCATCCCATCGATATTTTGCTTTGTTTTCTCATCAAAACAATTCAATCAAACTTTTTGCAAACAAAAGTTTTTCTACAATTGAATATTTGAATAATTAATTGATAGATTGTCGCCACAATCCGACACAACATTTGTCTTATTTAGACAAAGGTTTGTAAAAGTTTTCTTATTTGTATAACACTTTCTGTTAAGAAATGTTTTTGCTAAAACTTTGCTTTTCTTTGAATATAAAATATTTTCTTTTATTTCCATACAGACGGACAATAGATGAGATGAAAATGTACTTTCATTTGTCACTAGTATTCCTATCATTATATAATTACATCTGTTTTGTCGGATGTACCGGGTCATCACCATCAGAACTATTCGGTAAGTCTTCAAACATTTCATATAAATTCTTGCATTTTTCTAATGAATTTCCACTATTTTTGTATACATTCCTATATTTTCTATATAAGGGTCAATGTTTTAACGATGAACATTTCAAAATATGTGTTAAGCCAATCTATTTTGTTTTTATTTATTAAATTATATGTAAGTTATCGCATGGATACATAATGAGTAATTTTAAATTGATTTTATAGTAAATATGCTATAAATTTATTTTATGAGAAGCCAAAGGGTAGAATTCAACTAAATTACTTCACTTAATTACCTGTGCATTGCTATTGAACACTATTTAGCCATTCTGTGCCTATTAATATTGTTTATATAAAGTTGCATTTATAATATTTTTATGAGCCTTAAATATAATAGGTATATTTAACTAAGTTGGTAATAACTTGTCTTAAATGCATTAGTTTTTATTGATTTAATAAAACTAAATTAAATCCATTAAAAAAGTTATTACATTATCATGTTATATTATATAATTAATATAATATTTAACAGAATATAGCATAATATTAAGTAAAAGTGTATCCTATCACAATACACTGGATTAATATTGTAAGTCAAATACTATTAAATGAATACCGGTACATTTTGACACTTGATACGGTATAATAAACATTAATTCATAATTTAGTGAATGATTTGTTTTGTAAGATTATTGAATATAATTGATTATTTGAATGGTCTATAATTGGAATCAGTGGCCAGAGTTTAAGACCAAAGTTTTCCCAATCATATCAATCAATGTTTGGGTTTTGTCGGAACAAAACTATATAGAAATCACATCCAATTAAAGCCAATCAAAAAAAGTTTCAGATTTCTTCCTCTATGTGTTGCCATTCAATGGATTCCTTCACTTGAGTTATGATTTTAAAGTTATAGAAAAAACTCTAATTTTATTTTATTATTATTATTATTAATCCATTAATAATTCATAAACTATATTTTTCACATTTGAAATTTTTTTAAACTTCCATTCATTTTTGATTTGTTCACTCATTAATCAATCACTACTACAAAAATATCGATACATTTCAATTTTGATCGCACATTCATCTAATCAAATAAATATATTTTGCCAAACTATTTTGCAAAATTTAATCAAATGTTAAAACCAAGATTACAATACACATGTAGTTTAGGTCTTATAGATCTCACGTCATATTCTAATTGATCAAAATTACTCCAATTGAGACAAAAGTTATCATTATATTGGGTATCATTTGTTACAACACTCTGTACGGCAATGCGTTTGTGTTGACTATTATTTTCAATCATCAAAAATCATTGGCAAACGTATGGGAAAGTCAAAACTCAAATGAATTTTATAAGAAAATTATTTTTACTCTATTTTCTTGTCTTATAAGTTATGTAAGGACTTTGACTAATGATTGTTTGGCAGAGAAAGGGAGAGAGAGAGAGAGAGAGAGAGAGAGAGAGAGAATAATATAATTTATTCTTCAAATTATTTTCTTATTTCGGACTTTACTTCGCTCTTCATATCATATTTTCGTTAAAAGTTTTGTTTTGTTTGTGTTTTTGTCGATTCAATTGCTGTTTATAATTATAATCAAAACTTCTTAATTACTCGTCAACATTTGCTAAATATATAAAAATATTTTGTTGATTTTATTTTAAAAACTCATAAATTATTAATATATTTATATATATTTTTATTTATTTATTTAATAAAGAAGAGACAAATAATTTATTTCAATATTTTCATTTTCTCGTTAATTATTAGCAAATAGTAAACATTTGTATGGAAGTCATTAAAACACAGAATATTATTTATGTTTGCATTTAAAACACTGATTATTGCTTAACATTTAATTATTATTACTTAACATATTGTGATTGTATGCTATCTCTCATAAATAAAATTAAATGAATGTATAAAACGACAAAATTTCACAATAATTTAAATGTTTGTTTTGGAACTAACGTGAGAAATGTACTTGATATGAATAGTGTGGGTATCATACACTTGCAGACGGGTACGTTTCAATTAGTTTGACCCCTAAATGACCAAAATTTATAGTGAGTTTCAATGGCACCTCTCGAGCGCACAATATATTCTCAAAGGATTTGTGAAAATCTGAGAACAAAATTCAATTTCTAGACACAAATGACTCCTCAGACACACAAAGAGATGAGAATATGTTATGCAAACTCAGACTAATGTAATAACGGTGTGTATTATTACCGTAATACTGACTCATAGCACCGGTATATAAGACATCCCCTGGCATATTCACTAGTATTAATACCCGGGCCATTGAGTGTTGGAAGCACTTATACCTGTAATTGTTTGCATTAGATTCTCAATAAACTTCCATAACTATAGTCTTGATTACATTTGACAAGAAGTTGAAAATTACTTTTTCAAACACAAAAGCATTTGAATAATGAAATATTCGTATCATTTACTCAGGCATTAAAAAGTGTATGTGCAATGATTTATGCCTTTTGTAATCATCCGAACCAAAGGGCGGATTTGCAAACATTTAATTTGCTTTTCGCAGATGAATGGACGCCGATATTGAATAAGTCCTGAAAAAAAACTTGAAATTATTTCTCTTTCTCTCCCATCTCTTATGACCACAAATACTAATTCCTCGCAGTTATTGAAAATACATTTCATTATAAAAACTATTAGTTTATATCCTATTCATGTGTTATATGGGACTCGATGCAAGAATCCGATGATTGAATGCATTTCAAAATTCTTTATTTATTATATTATATTATTGACTATTGACTATGGGTTGTGAAAAAATTGCATTATATATGCAATTATGATGAGAGCCGACAGACACTGATTACATGAATGACAGCACAGGGATGTGATGTGGATTTAAGGCTTATATTAATATTATTACATTTGCATTAATAATATGCGTTTATCCCAACCTTCTCTCTAACCCTAACCTCAAACTCCCTCACAGTATATGATATTTGAATGTCATTACTCTTATTGCACTCCATATTAATGGTCTGTTTCTTCCGTGAAAAGGTTTCCTTATATAAGAGGTAATACTTTAGCAATTAAGACAATAATAGGTACGACCACTACATTCACTCAGATCTTCACTCATTGCAAACACACACACAATACACATACCGGTACTTACATTCACATCCAAACCCAAACACTCAAACACTTTTCCTGGGATGTCATTAGTCTAACAAAATACTGTACTAACTATTTGTTGCATTCAATATATTAGTTGAGAAAACACTCCAATGGGTGTAAAAATATTTTGCAAATTCTTTTTTGTTTTATATATGTTTTCCCATTCATTAAAATAAATTGATTTCATACCGAAAAACACTTACAGTATCTTCTAATTTAAGCATAACTTTCCAAATAGGCTATTAATTAAATTTGTTGCAAAGCTATACTACATACATTATATAACGATACACATGATGAGCAAAATATTTACAAATTTATATCGTATATCAAGTAAATGATCGGAGTATGTATTGGCCGACACTACAAGTCTACTACAATATCGTAGGCATTATAGGCCTGGCCTTAAGGCGCCGTCAAAAGACATATTGAATTGCATGCGATTTATCGCATATTATTTTCTGACATGTTTTCCTAACGACTAGTTTTTTGATGAGAAGATTTATTAAAGGGATTCAAAAATATTTTTTGTTCTCTAATTCAGAGAGAATTCACTGCGAATTCATTGATGCGTTAATGCAATGAAACTATAATTATATTTTCACACAAAACAAAAGCGAAACCAGAATTGTATATAAATATAAAATCTTATAGTCTTTTGTTGGATCCGTTCGTTTGAGACAATCCACGTCTTGTCTGAAGACAAAACTAACTGTTGAGAGAAGAGAGAGGGAGAGAGAGAGAGAGAGAGAGAGAGAAAAGAGAGACCGAAATGTTTAAGTAATTCCGTAATGGAGTGGACGCACGATATGAGGCGGGCCTCCAATTCTTGCATAAGAAATGTTGAGTTCAAATGCAGAGCACTTGACATGTATTACACATCTCTCTCACTATTAAATACGTGAGAATAAGTTTGCATTTGTATAAGCATTGAGACATTCATCAAAAATAGATTTCGAGCCTTTCCTCACATCCCATCCCTTCTAACGGACACTTATATTTAAATGAGAAATATTGTCAAAACCATAATTGTCTCGAATAACGGCTATTCTATAGCATTAAATGCTATTCTGTTATCTCTTCCTATTTCTATAGTAAATGACATTTATATAAATGACTATTTATTAAATCATTTGAATGTTTTTTCTGTTTGGAAACTAAGAGTTAATATTTGCTTTTGGAATCATTTCTAACTATTAAACAAACTTTTGTTGTGAAGTCATGACCAAAAAAATCAGATTCACAACTATTATCTCACTTTTGAATCGGAAATATAATAAAAAGGAAAAGACTTCTACACCACAAAAGTTTCCATTTGAAAGGATTAGTTAACAGAAATTGAATGTCAAACGACTTCTTGTCATCAATTTTATTACGAAAAAAATCTATGGTTTAGAAATGTCATAAAAAAGTTGCATATCGAGTTCAGGCCAGACATTATTTTGTGACTTTTCTTACCACACGTTTCGATTCACATACTTTCCAACCACTGCCTATAAAATTGAATTTTCATTTTCTAATCGCATAACTGTTACTTTAACTCATTTAAATAAATACAGTAACACTAATTTCCTAATTATTATATATTATTTTTGCTAATATAGGGATCTCATCGATAATCCACTTTTGTTCGGGTGATATATGTTTCTCGCCATTTGTGATATACGGTGCTATAATGGTGGGGTGTTTCGCACAAGTATCCATATGCGGTCTATGCTGTTGGGTACTCATCACTGGTCGCAAAGTGCGCCGACTGTCACAAACATTTGCTGAGTCGAGTCGGGCCTCCATCACAAGCAAGACTGGACTTTACCACTACTGATCCCATGTGTCGTTAGTTATCATATGATCGCAAAAGACTTTTTAAATAATTGCCTCAAATTAGTGACCATTCAATGGAAATTAGTGTAGAAATTGTGTTACGTTTTGAATGATGTTTCAAGCGATTCATCGTTAGAGTATTGAAACGAATGGCACAGACATCACAATTACAATCATTAAAGTAATCGCAATAATAATTATGACATTTTCACATCCATTTCCTAAGACTTGAAGCCAATCACTTCCAATTAGAGGATCTCATCCCTCAAAACATTGCAACATTAGTAAAAATATTTACCATTTACTTGTTTATCAAACTTCACATTTTGTTCCCATCCATTGTTTTATAAGTGAATGAATGGTCGCTGATATTTATCTCAACAAATATACAACTTATATATCAAATCATATTTGTATTCATTCAGAGAGAAATCCATTAGAATCTCAAATATTAACAAAACTGATAGTTTAGAAACAGAGATAACATTATAGATATGCAAAAACTTTGTTCACAAACAAATCTTTAAACTTTTTATATGAAGAGAGAGAGAGAGAGAGCGAGAGAGAGAACACACAGATTACGATTGCTTCATATAATTGAGTTCCTGTTGTACTATAAATTACTGCAAAATTGTTTTATTTTTTTCTTATCTATATTGAGTGAATTAATTTATTATAATATAACTCTCTCTCTCTCTCTCTCTCTCAACTAATAATTTATTTTATTTTTCTTAATTACTCATTTATTTAATAATGTATTTATTATACATAATTACCGATAACTTAATAATGAGAAAATTTTTTGTATACAATAAAATGTTGCCAATACTGCCAAACATTAAAATATAAAATAAAATGAAAGAATTAAATATGTATTCATAATAAATGCATAATTTCTCGTTAATATCAAACAGTAGGGACTTATAGCGCAATACATTTGACTTGTTTGAAATATTTCGTTTGGGGCTATTGAGCCATAAAGCCATTGATTTTGTTTTATGAGAACATTTGAGTTAATTTTATACAATTTATAAGAATTAGGAAAAAGTTAAGTACTGTTAGAAAAGGTTATGTTTATAAAAGGTGTGGGTTTTGTGTATATTATGCACACATAGAGAGCACACATTCTTTGCAGAGCTATCCGTATGAATACGTTTAGAGTATTCATGCATTCATTTCGGGCTTACCTTTTGATTTGAAGCAAAAGCAAACCATAAGTATATGTGCTTTTCATAGACTTATTGTGAAATATCCGTATTTTTGTGGGACTTTGTTTCGCTTCCAATTAACAGTAAGTTTGCCCTGTTTATATTAACGAGAAAATACTGTATTTCATACGTGTGTATTCCTAACGTGTATTAATGTCTGTATTTTTAGGTTAAGTGAAAAAATTTTCCGAATAAAACAATTTTTGCTAACAGTATAATTCAATTCTTATGGGATTTTTCACAAGAACTTCTGGTTATATAAGAGAGAAATAAAGCCTTAATATTATGTTTAAACGATTAAAATACTTAATATATTTTTGTTCACTTGACAGACACATAACCATACAGAAAGTTAAGACCAAATAACTTGTTAAAGGACTGGGAATTTTCATGTTAATTAAGATGTACTGTATTTTGTATGTATAATGAATTTATAATCAAATGACGCTTTTTGTAATCAAATGTATAAATACTTTTTTACAATAAATTATATTTTTGAATAAAAACTTTTGTCAAAAGATGTGCAAACATTGAGTTATTTGTATTTGATTTAAATGTTTATTAAAATATAGAAAAATATACTCTATTGTGGTTTGTTTTAGTTGAACGACCTGTGTATTATGCTTATATTATATAACATAGTACAATACAGGTATCATATTAGTAGGCATGGTAGGCATGGTAGGTCTGGTAGGTCTGGGTCGCTAATTTTCATAAACTGGAGTTAAATTTGTCTAAATGACTCGTTTTTATAATCATAACCACAAACCAACCCTTCGTTTAAACTCTGTTTAACAACATATCCGCAAAGAGTTAGTGTAATGTGTAGTAAAAGTTAAGCCCATTTGAATGTTTTATAATCCAAACAAATTTTAAACAAAGTTAGTAGTATTTCTAATTCTGTTTGTAATATACTTTTCATTGCCTAATCAAATCAATTGATTGTGTCGACCCCACCCGTTACTCACTAAGTTTACAAAATATTTATACACAACAAAAGTTTATCGCAATAATAAAGTTTGTGAATTAAATGTCCACTCAGTTCCTGAATCATTATGTCTTTCACTTGACTGTTGTGTCAATAATTCAAAGATCTTCCCTAACCTTATCATCCATTAAATGCTTATTTATTTAATTTACAAGACTTTATATATGTATTTGTAATGCTAGTGTTGTGTGAAAATTTCTCTCAAAATTAAATACAGTCTCCTTTCAAGTCTTAATTAGTAAAGTGAACTAAATTTAATCATAACTTATTAGCTATTAATCAAAAAGACAAACCAAAATCATTAGACCTTCAGTCGACCCGACAGTACACACAATACATTGAATGTGCTAAAAATAATGATCTCTTTCCAATGTTATGCAATGTGTCTCTAATGGCATTAATACATTGTTTCAGTTTCTGTTTCCTTAAAAAAGGTAATCAAATAAATTATAATTCTATAATATGTTGTAAATTATAACTCATAAAAACAAGAAAAGTTGGGAAAATGGAAGTAATTGTTGATCGACACGATATACAACTGTTTTGTGTTTAAACACAATCCAAGTAATCATTTTGTTGAGATTTTCATTATAAGACATTAAATTACAATGTGTTTGTTGTGCACTTGAAATGCAACGAAAACGTAAGAATTATTATCAATTTATTAGACGATATTCATCTAAATTGTACCTGACAAAAAAATAATTTTCACACTTCGTTTGACTCAATTTACTATTTATTGCATTTTATACCATATTTGTGAGAAAATAAGATTTATGAATGAGAATCACGCAGTCATTAATCTCATTACTGTGTATAATGTCTGATATATTAACTAATTTTTCATTTGGAGGTGTTTTTCAGTGTTAATCAAACAATCTTTTAAAAAGGGGTGACTTTTAAAATGTTTTGAATATTTCTTGTTTTTTATCGCAATGTTTTCCAAAAGCCTTGGAATAGTTCGTAAACTTTTGGGATGTAATCCACAAAATATGATCATATTTTATGGCATATTTTCTTATCAAAAATTTTTAAGATTTTCGATTAGATCTTTTAAAATTAA
This sequence comes from Oppiella nova, assembly GCA_905397405.1. Taxonomy (NCBI): domain Eukaryota; kingdom Metazoa; phylum Arthropoda; class Arachnida; order Sarcoptiformes; family Oppiidae; genus Oppiella; species Oppiella nova. The sequence goes on along the minus strand of CAJPVJ010003970.1, from coordinate 1,230 downwards.
GTTATCAGGAATTTTATAAACAAGTAAAATATGACTACACCTGCACTTAGCATAAAACAAAAATATTTTCTAAAACCACTTTTATAATAACTGTGTTTGCAATCAAAAAATATAAGAGACAGTAATAAGAGATACACTTTGGCTTTGAAACAAAAAATATGTTTTATTAGCGGAGATAGTGTGCAGTGGAAGAGGTGGTCAACACTCTCATAGTCTTAAAGCCGCCCATTCTTTGTGCAAAACCTCCCGGAGCTGGTTAGGTGTCATTCGTAGTGCATCTTTAGGATGACAGAGCTATGAAAATGTTTAAAATAATAAAATATATTTTTATGACACTTATATGTAATGAGCTGTTCTTCCTATACTCTCAATTGCAGGGTTGGAGTACTACCTGTGCTCTCACTATTACATAAGGCATGCCTTTGTGTGTCGGCTCATCACTATTCTTGTATAAACTGATGACAAACAATACATTCGCTTATCTTTTATTTTCCAAACAGGCATTCAGTCTGCGAAATGTTAAACACAAGTGAAATCTTATCACAAAATTATGAAAATAGATTTAAATGTTATGTTTTGTTCAGTCATTCAGTTTTCAAACTAGATAGTACTAACAAACTAAATAGTTATTTGTTTTTTTAAAACTTTTAGAAAGTAATTCAAATTTGACATTTACTTCAACTTTATGTGAATGCACTGTACTTTTAGTGTATCTTATGTAATAACCAATCATTAGGTTATAGATTCTAAAGAATTTTTAAAAATTATTATCAACTTTAAATATTAATCAAAATATCCATGTATTATTGATAATAAATTAAATATTTGATATACGGGTACATAAGCGATAGTAACATAAAAATAGTTCAATAATAATTACAACAAAAAAAAGTAATTTATAATAAATTAACTTTTCTTTCGCAAAAGTTTTATAACAACTTACGCAACAAGTCGTTAGATGTCTAGCTTTGAAATTGCAATGGTTTTCGGGAAACAGGTTTTCAAGTGCACAGAGAAAGTATACAAACCATACATTCAGGAATGTCTCATCGTTTTTAAATTTATAATTAAATTCCCATAAATTTGGTTAAAATAAAAATTTCATTAATTATATTCAAAGCATATGAAATGCTAATTTTATAATGATCCAAAAATTATTATAATGAGAAATTTTAATTGATTAATAAATCTAAGAATATATGATATCTTGAGCATATTATGGTGATGTGG
>CAJPVJ010003969.1:0-10200 GCA_905397405.1 Oppiella nova | reverse complement strand
ACTATTTTAATTAATAACTACAGTTTAATATGATACAGTAGTATGCTATTGTAAATTTATCAAATATTTCTAATTTAATTATAGATTAATCTAAATATTACACAACTATTTTTAAGCATTAATCTAATGCTTTATCGAGTCATTAATAAAAATTATTAAAAATCTAATTAAATAATAAATTATTATAATAATATAACTTATATTGGGATATATTATTTTGTAAAAATATTAGTATGATTATTATAATAATATGATATTTTACATTAAAATTACTTTTTATTATTCTATTGTTTTGTTTAGAAAACATTTTATAATATTATATGTAACAGGAAGAATTGAATTTAATGACTGAATATGAAAAAAATCAATATTAAATTCCCATTATTCTTGCTACATTTTCTAAAATTATAAACCTTTAACCAAAATCATTTGCAGCATAATATTATGTTTAAAACTTATTATTTGTAAATATAAAATTAACAATTTGCTATTAGATTAATGTTTCCCTTATACTGTACTTACATTAAGAACTACTCTATAGAAATTTTATAATTATATATTTATATATTGTAAATATTAATAAATAATTATATGAATTAAATCATATATGTTAAACATACATCTTCAAATGTAAATAATTTGTTTTATATATTATAAAATATAAGATTTATGTAAAATTTACAATTTATTAATATTTAATTAGAAAACTAAATTTTTAATAAAATAAATTCGAAACAATATAATGTTAAATATTTAAAATTCACTGCTTTTTATATAGGATATATAACTGAAGGAATATTTAGTGGTAGCTCACATTATAATCAACAAAAATATTGATCGACAAAAACAAAACACAGAGAATATCTATGAGTTTTGTACAGACTGTGAGTATAATATGAAAACCCGAATATCACACATAACACAGATTTATGTATTTAGCAGTCCTTTCCCTTACAAATCAACTAAAATATATTATATACGGTATATAATGTAGTGCACGCTATTATAAACATTTATACCATTGATTCTATAATATAAGTATATGCATTAATACAGTACATAAATTTATATATAAAAACTTAATCATTTAATGTTAGTTAATAATTTTATTTCTTATATTATTCAATTAATTATATTATTAAAGATTATATTCAATCTTAAACATGAAAATTAAAGCATATTTTCATGACACATTAATAAATAATCCATCCTTAAAATGTGGATTAGGTTTATATTAAAAGTATAAAAATTAATGTTAAATAAATCAACTTAAACTATAGAAAATCAATCATACTTTTCGTATGAGAAGCAACCCTTGTAACTTATAGCTTATGATAAACCAACATTTATCATATTTTAAAAACTATTATTATTTAAAATGACTTATAACTTAACTTAAAATAAACGTTTGGAATTATATTTAATAATTGTTAGTTTTAATTAAATTTTCGTTTAACGAATTGAGATTCAAGTCATTTCTCATGTGTTTTAAAGCAAACTGAAAATGTCTTCTGTTTTTGTCATTAAGTTTGGAAAACACTATTAAAGATAAATTAGAAAATGTGCAAAAAATCAATCACAAATCGAGTACAACTTCCAACGAATACAAATGAGGTTTGATTTTGTGATTCATTATTAATGACCATGATGATAGTGGTGGTTATGTTCATGACACTATTTAATATTAATATTCTGTGTTAGAAAATTAAGCCATTTGTTAATTAGTGTTAGATTTTTGTCGATAGTTTGTAATTTAAATTATTTGCAGTTATAAATTATGTGTATTAGACATGATAGTAAAATGACAAATCACCATGGTCATATATGGCGATAGAAGGGAGTATTAGCAGTCTATTGGTTAGGTTAGTGTAGCATTTGGTGACTTACTTGGCGTTCTGGACACAAGTTTTAGTGGACGTAAGACCCGGAATGAGCGCAACATTCGGAAGTCAACATTTTTAAACTGACTGCCCTCGATGGCTTTGTTGGCCAGCCTATTGTCCACCAATTTATTTGTTGTTTGTTAGACATTAGTTAGTATACATTTGTTTAGACCAATCCATTTATGATGCTTTCATCGCATTTAATGATTAGCTGCTTAATATGCGTTTAGTTATCTAGTTTACTAACTACTGGGCCAACTAAATAATTTGTCACTCTATTGGCTATCTCAACAGCTATCTATGTATCTATCGACGGACACACATCTAGAATATATCAGGGCTACATATGTACAGAACGACAATGTCTAATTTATATACTACTCAAACAAATTATTTATTCGCAAATATATTCATTGCTTTGCGTCACAGATATTTCTACTTTCAGTTTATGTAAGTATTTATACTATATTAAAGTGACCGGATCCAGGTTGCCAGTGAACACAAATAAAGTAAATCAAATAATATTTAAATGATTACCAACTATTTGAACTATAATATTAGCTACACATCATACGATATATTGCAAAAATTAATATTAAAATAGATAACTTTTTGTAAGGTTTTTGTGGACATATTTTTGCCACTCTATTTATAGCATTACATATTAAGATTTTTAAAGCCAAAAATGCTAATAATTTCTAATTACACAATGAAAATTCAAAATAAATATTCTCTACTTTATATCGTGAAAATACTTCATAAACAACTGGAAAAATAATTTTCGTTTTATGATAGTGTTTAAAAAAAACTTTAATAATACAATATATTTCATATCTAATAAATTATATTTTCTAAATGCAAAATTATATAATAAAACTTCAATATATTTAATGTTAACCAATCAAACATTCATTTTACACGTAATGTCTACACAAATATTTAGGGGTTTATAAACTATAATCAAAACATAATTTAAGATTACATTTCTATAGTGCCGATCACTTGAATATTACTACTAGTAATATATGAGATTAAAATAATGCTTAAACTAATTATTATTTGTAGAAACATAACAAATATATTATGCAGTATTGTATCTTAAATTAGTAGCTTGCTTAATTTGTAAAGTAATAAATCTAAGATAATTCTAAACCTATTAGCAAAAAATTAAAACTAAAAATTAGTTTCTAGTCTATAACTCTAGTTATATTAACTATGTTTTAAAATTAATTGTAAATAATATATAAATCTAAATACATTTTTAATTTAAATCAATCAACTAGACTACTACTTATAAACTATAAGCGCAAGTAAATATTAAATAATCAATAAACAAATTAGTGTTAAACATACCCGGTTAAAACAACTATAAAATCCAAAATATTCCAAACATTTCTAAGATAAGATCCTTTATGTAATATAAACCCCAGGGCCAATATTTTGAGGGTCGCCTCCACGCAGAATATCCCTAAAAAATACGGTTCAGACGTTTCCTAGTGATCAAGTATTAAATTAATTAAATGAATACAAATTGCAACGATTTTAGTGTAATTAAAATATTACCAATTTTAAAGACAACGGCGTCCTATCCTTCTTAGGCAAGTGCTCCTCCAGAGCTAATACCACACAATTGGCTATAATGGTCAACAACACCGCATATTCAAACACAGTGTTCATCCCAATCATCATATATCACACATCATATTAAGGAAATATAATTACGTCTTCAATTAATTTTTAAATAAATAGGCTTTTTATCAGATACATGCACAAATGTTATCTAAACTAAACAAAAAAAGACAAATAGGCATGGTTATATTGAAAGGATATGGCCACTCGATGATAAAGCGGGTGTGTCTGCGAATGAAGTTGTCGTCGCTGAATATGAAGAGAGAAGTGGGACCCTTTATGACCTGTCCGGGGGCGCCGGGCACCCCGGACTGGATGGCCCTCCTCTTAGCCATATTGCGGGCCTCGTTTACGGCCGCAGTCTCCGAGCCATAACTGTTGTAGAGGGCAGTCAAACGCCGGTGACTCTGACCGCTATACTGACCACCACTGGCCTCACTGCCCGCACCCACTTCGGCACTCAATGCTTGAAGACTATCAACACATAGAATATAATTGCAATGAACACCACAACAACTAAATCATTGAAATGAACGCTAATTTAGTGAACATCACAGAGCACTACACAATCCAATCACTCAATTGCTTTATATATACAGCACTAGTTTAATACATTGATTTTAATTCATATTTGCATTTCATTTATGTTAGCAATCATTACAGAATTGTCGTTATTCTGTGCCAATTCTGTGGTCACTAATACTCCTCACTCCCTGTTATGATTGCTTGTCAATAGAGCGCACAAACCTATCTACCAGTGCTCTACCAGTGCGCTATGCCATAGGAATACATGTTCTACGCATATATGGATGTGCTTTGCATTGAATATAGTAAGTAGTTCACAGAGCAATTGTGCTGGATACTGGGATAGTCCCATTTTGCTCGATTAGGTGTAGGTCACCATTGCTCAGATATAAACTATTCTATGATTCTGTATATTCTCTATGATTCTGTCATTCTTTATGGTTTTTACCACAAATATTCAATTTACATTTTAATACTTTTGAGTCATATGTAGATTATATTTACAAATATTTTTCTCAATAATTGCATTTTGAATTAGTTTTTAAAATCAAAAGTAATTTTATTTTAACTTAAAATATTTCAAATCAAATGTTTTCTGTAGAAATAAAGGAATAATTTTGAATTTTAATAAAATAATTCAGAAGGCAGTAATAATATGTTATTATAATAGTTACAGCTGTAAGCCTATTGATCTTTTTGTATAGCTAACTAAAATCACAATATATCTAAATGTTTACTAATCCGGCAATGAAACTAAGTGTAAATATATGAGCGTTTTAAATATGAAACAATTAAATATACTCTTAATTTAATCATATTCATTTGTAAAATTTTAAATTTAACTTGATTTATTTATGGACAATTGAGTGATTCAAACTTCAAGTAATAATTAATAATAAGTGTATTGTTTAGATTTTGATTAACATCAATAATAAGTAATATAAATAAAATGTAATTTTATGAATAAAACTATAAATAAAAACAAAACTATCTCTTTTGATATGTTTTTTCAATAACTTATTTTTATATCAGATAAATGAGGGAAAGGGAGTAGAAATTATTGAAAAGACAAATTGTATTAAAAGGTCGCGCTCAGGACTTGAACCCGACTTGGACGAAAACTATCTCTTATTTAAATATAAAAATATAAACAAATTTTTAAAAAATCATGAGAGTCACCCTGATACAACAATCGTGCCATATTGATTTTAAATAAAATTTATGTAATATTTAATCAGATATATTTTTAAAATGCGGACTGAACTAGAACATATTGGTGACAATTTGATAGGATTATAAAAGGGAAATATAAGAATAGACTGATTGTAGGAATATATGAATGAATGAATACATACGCGATGTCCTCTAACTTCATGCCTTTGAGTCTTGAGTGCAGCAAAACACAAGTCCTTTGGTCAGTGATCTCGACAGCTCTGCGTCTTTGTCGGAGTCGAGCGCCGGTCGGCAGTTCAGTAATGGACAGTCGGTTTTGAGTCCGGGTCCCATTCAGGTTTGGCACAGTTGTGGATGACTGGCGCCTAAAGCCAGTTGTGATGCTAGGAGTGGTTGTGACAGAAGTTGTGGCACTTTTTCGTTGAGCGCTTCCACTCTTGTCTCGCGAGGGCTCATCGGTTGGCGAATCAGACTTCACTGAACTTTCGGCCGATTTGGGGCTACCCTTCAACTCATCTTTGTTGTGGTTGTCTCTGCTGTGGGCACCGGTCGACGACTTGTCCGATCCCTCGACCTCTTCCTCGATCTGTGTGGACAGGCGTCTGGAGGGCAGTCCGGCTGCGGTTAACTGCGGGGATGAGCCCCGCCTGCGCCCCAAATGCCGGCTTCCGGTTACCCCAATCATAGGCTATGCGTAGGTTAGGGAGGGTTTAAGCACTTTCTTCATATACACAGCACACCCCCAGAGGTGTATTAGAGGTGTATATGTTTTGTGATAAATATATTCTAATGACTCGATTCTATACAAAATATTCTCTGTTGTGCTGTTCGTCACGAAACCATTTGTCACAAACCAATCGCTTCTTCGACACAACGCCTCCAGTAATTCAATGTTTAAGGGCTTTAACCACTCATTGTCTCAACATATCTACCCATTTGTTCGGCTTTTTTTGGTCCACAAAACTTTTTATTCAGATATTCACTCCGAAACCTTTAAGCAAATGATAAAAAGGTTTTTATTTTAGATAAATGTACTGATAATACGTGTAATTGTGTGCTTAAATTAATGATTCAAATGAGTCTTATTATCCCTATTTATAAAAACCACTCTTTTCTGATCAATAAGACCAAATGAGTGTCAATTGAATGCAATTCAAGTAATTAGACCAAACACTTTTTAATGAATTTGTGGGTTTATCAAATCATCACATTAATATAATTTTATTTCCCGATATTTGTAAATTTTATTGAAAAATAAACAATTTATTGTAGATTTTTTAACGAGCATTTTATAATTAAATATAATATTAAAATTATAAATTATATTTAAAATAAAATAATTTCATTATTCAATCTAATTATAGAAATGTTTAATTAAAAATGTTTATTTCGTTTAAATCTTATAATTTTGGGCGTAATGTGAATGAAAGGGATTTGGTATCAGTTTGATTTAATGAAATGTGTGAAATACATAATAAATGATAAGAATTTGATGAAAAACGTGAATATAATTTATAATTCTGTCTTAAAATCTACATTTATAAATAATTAAGTAGATATCTATTTAATAATGAATTATTTACAGCTATAGACTTACACTCATAGATATTCATAACAATTTATGCAAAGTTTAATATTCTAAACCCTTATTAAATTATTGCAACTAATCTACAAATGAAAGTTATTAAACTTATGAAGAAATATTATTAACTCGAAATTAACTTAAATTAAATTTGTTATAGAAATAATTTTAGTATTGTTGAACATTACATAATGTACGTTTTATATTTACTTGAAAGCTAACCACAATTTCTAAATTATTATAACTATATAAATATTTATTAATACACACTTTTAATTATATATTTATTTTGTATATTTGCTATAAGTGAATGGGTTGATTTATAAAAAATTAAAAAATTATAGCTTATAAAACTTACAAAGAACCAGGGTTTGAGACTAAACAAGTGGATCATTGAAACTGCAATGCATTTTCTATAACATGAACTTAAAATCATATCTTATCCTTTAAAATATTATTTTATTTATAAAAAGTTTTTTAGTGAATGTGATCCTATAAATGTTGTATTGAAATTGCTTACTCTTAAATTATCTAGATTTATTGAAAGCGAATCCAAAATATATAGGTATAATAATGTAAGTGATAAATATAAAGATCTAAGTAAAATTAATTCATACTTATAAAAAAGAAACATTAATTTCTATCCACGGAAATTAATTTAGGTTGTATGAATATAATAATTTATAATTTAAAAATATAATTTCCATACAATATTTGAGTTTAATATATTATTTAATTCTAATATTTAATCTTTATAATTAATTTTAATTTTAAATCCTAATAAGGTTGATGTCATTTATAATGGTTATGATAGATATAATATAATTATCTAAGTAAAAGTCCAATATTAATAGACAACCAATTTGATATTACATAAAGACTTAATATTTAGATCATATTTTTCTCATAAATATATACACCTGTAGTTACATTTAAAATAAAAGTTATGTTTAAAAGTATGTACAAGTTAACTTATTTATTACGTCATAGAATTATTTAAATAAAAATGTGTTTATCTTGAACTAATGTGTTAATTCTGTGTTGTATAATAATACTGTATATAGATTAAATATACAATGTTTAATATTTTATCAATTAAATTATTTAGTAAATAACTATAAAGTGTGAAATTATTATTAGTAATATTTCAAATTGGTCAAAGATTTGCTTAATTTTTGTATAAATATTTTTAATGATTTGCCTATTAATGCAAGAAATTGTGATACCGTAATTATTTTTAAAAATCTGTAAGAATTTTCATGATTATTTTTAATTCAAAGATTGAAAAGTTCTTTGAATTTACTAAACATTATACATTAAACTAAAACATGCACAATACTGTATATACAGTATAACACTAGATATTCTAGATAATATATGTGTTATAAGGATATTCTTGATGAAATTATTTAGAATAAATAATATTTCAATGAAAAGAAATAAATATATAAAGAATTTATCCCTCCATCTGTTGTATGTAAATGTAACATTATTATTAATTATAAATTAGGGATAACGTTGAAAACAATATAAAAACGGTTATTTATTAAATTTATTAATTATTTAAGTTACTACAAAATACAAGGTAAATTAAATGTAAATTTATATCCAGTTACTACGGCATATAAATATTAAAATTAATAAATAATTATATTTAATTTCTTAGGAACAATTTTTGTAATGTTAAATAATTTAATATAAAGCACTATTTTTCAAATATTTTTCAAAAATTATGAGTATGTAGAAATAATCTATCAATAAAAAAAACTAAATATAAATATTATTAAAGTTCTCAGTTATATTTTTAGTAAATTTTATTAAAGTATTAAATTTAGTAATTCATATCAAAACTAACAGATGGCGAAGAGTTTGCTCTTTTGTATGCATTACTTATATATATTTCCAGAATTTGTTGAGTATTCTGTGCCCTCAACACGAATATTCTCTACATCTCTCTCTCTCTCTCTCTCTCTCTCTCTCTCTCTCTTTCTCCTCGATTATTATTATAATAATTGAAATTCAATTGTATTCTTGTGATAATGTGTGATAATTTTCAAAAGCCTTAAGAGGATTTGTGAATCTATAATAATAGACACTGATAAAATCTATATAATTTGTATAATATATGAGATACTATATGAGATGTTTTTACGGATATAATTCATAGCATAAAAACGTCTGCAGCGGTGGATAGCCTCTCATTAAATGTCATTTTTCTAACTATACATTAGTATAGGATTAAAAAAGCTACGATTTATTGAACAACTGTTTGTTCACTTTAGATAACATTAGTGCAGATACAGTACTGTATGTACTGTACAGTAAGACTAACGGTAAGTATAACATCATTAGATATACATATAGTGAATACCACTGCAAACAGATATCTCACTAAAAGAATTAGTAATGTTTTCATGACTCAAACAAATCAATAAATCTATTCCCAGATTCAATATTATGCAGAGAACAGAATAATGTACTTGTTTATAAAAAGTATTAATAATTTATACATAGTTATAAAGATAAAAGTTATATAAATTTTTAATTCTTTATTTATTTAATGCAACTTTTGCAAATAGAGTTTTGAACTCAAGTAATAGTATTTCTGAAACAATTATGTCATCAACAAACAATTTCAGTATAATATATATATATTATGTCTATTTAATGTCAAAATAAATATTAGTAATAATGTTATCTCGTACTTGTTATCAATATAGTAAACAATAAGAATTAAGTCCAATATAGTAAACACAATTAATATCATTATTTTCATTCTCTCACACAAATCTACACAATTTTATAATAACTTTAATTAAATTTACTTCACAAATGGCTCAAATTTAAATATCATTTGTAAGCATTTGGTTATCTTTTAACAACAGTAAATTATTGGATTAATATTGTAAATTACTAGTATATTTCTATATCACATATATGCTAGCGTTTAAAATTTTCTTTATTATAAATGCATTAATACTATAAATTATATATTGAATTATAATTATAATTATAATTGAATAATTGTAAAGGCTTTACATATTGTATATTTCATAAATACAATTCTTCACTTGAAAAATTCAAAAATTAATTATTTCCAAAACTCTCAAATCATGTAATTTTTATTTATTTGTTTGTTTGTAATCTATGTATTTTTATTTTAATTAACCAATAATTGCAGAATCGCAATATCAAACTAATTAAATGTGATTATAAATATGAATTCTAGCTAATACATATATTTTATAAATTAAATACATAATAAGAATATTTTATAAGAATGTTAAAAAGTTACAAAATGAAGTAACATAGAATCAGAATAATTATTATTCTCATAGTGAATGAACGATAATAAAATATGATATGAATTTCTATGTATTGTCTATGAATACTAAATTGCATTGAGAA
>CAJPVJ010003968.1:0-10201 GCA_905397405.1 Oppiella nova | reverse complement strand
TAATAAATAAAATTTTAAATCATAAGTTGTAAAACAATTGTGAAAAATAAACACAAAAATAAATTCTTTTTTAACACAACAAACAATAGAAAACTAATATTTTGGTAGTTTTTGTTTAATATCACATGTAGTTTCAACCCAATATAAGAGACATTAAATTTGCTTTTATAGTACTTTAAATCACAAAAGAAATATTATGTTTTATTATATATGCTTTTATATATTATATATGCTTTTATTCTTAAGAAAGACATTTAAACGCATAACAAGTTTTTTGGACATTATTTTCCGTCTGTAATAAGACTGAAAGAGAAATTCATTTTAATTTATAGCGAAAATCAAAGCATTGAAGTGAAAATTGCTAACAATATTGTGACCCATATTTATATTGATGATATGCTAGTGATGGACACAATTTCTAATGCTTTGACAACAAAACTAATGATAACTGCAATTGAATCGCAAATGAGATGACATTTATATTTGGTATTCACTATAAGAATCTCGGAATACATGACACAACTCTGAAAATTCTTGAAAATGTAATGCAATTCTTTAGGGACTCGTTATTCATAGTAACTGTTTGTGTGATTATATATAATGTGGTTCTCAACAAACAAATAAAAAAAACTTTTAAATCAAAGTTACATTCATTTCATCAAAAATAATAACAAACAAAAAGAGGAGAAAATAATTAATTTTAAGAAATTTTGAATAAATTATAAACGAGTGATGAATAGAAATACATTAATCATACGAAATGAATGAACAGTTTTTTGTATCTATAAATAAGCGTTAAATAATAGAAATAGTGTTAAATCGATCGAAACGTTATGTCCAAAACTGCAAAACTTAAGTGCATTGCATTGCATTGCAATCATTAAATACATTTTAGCACAAATTGTTTCAAATTGTTTGGAAAAACACAATCTCTTTAAATCTCTTTTACTGTTTTGAAGGATAAAAGACACCGAGTCTTCCGATCACTTAATATATCTGTCAAACACTGAAATAACTCTTAAATATTTTATATAATAAAACATTTAATTTTACGTTTGAATCAATTAACCAGAAAATAAAGGGCTTATAAAGAAATCTCAAGATTTTCTTTATGTTTTGAGTGTTTTTCAAGAATTTCCTCTATAAATGTGAACTAACTGTTAAGACCTTATGTTTAATCACAGCATCAGATGCTGTGAATCACAGTTTGTGATGAACTCTCAAACTTTAAGAGCTTTTCCTTTTCATATAATGATAATAATAATAACAGTTTGTTTGCATTCATTTAAATTTAAAATTAAGTCCTAATGGGATCACAAACAAAGATTTAATTTATTTTATACTACATTAGTCTCATTACAAAATTGAGAGACACTGTAAAATTCTGTGTGTATTTAAACATAAATTATATCATTTGCCTAAAAAAGTTTTAGATCCTTAAATGAAATGCACTGACATATCACTATATTACGTTATTAGATGTAAATTAAAATATAATATATTATGATAAAAATGTTAAACCATTAATCCATAAAGAATTACAATTTATATGAAATTCTGTTAGATTTCTGTCGAAAATATATAACATATTTTGATTGGATTTGAAATTTTCAGACTTATTAACCACATGTTACGACTCGAATGGAGAGCCAAATGTAACCGTTTATGGGAAACACTCGGGAACTGAAATACTGAATCCCATTCAGAACTTCACGTATGACTTCTTCAAACAGTTTTTTACTGAAGTCAAGACTGTATTTGCAGATGAGTTCATACATTTGGGTTCGTATTGACTGTCTATTCCTTTGTTTGTTCACTCAATTCACTGCAATTGTCTGCTGAGAATTGAGTCAATTTTTATTTAATGAAGGCATGGATGAGGTCTACTATGAGTGTTGGGAATCTAATCCAGAAATTAAGAAATTTATGCACGACTTGAATATGACTACAACAGCACAGTTGGAACAGTATTACGTTAAGAGAACCCTTGAGAATGTCAAGAAAATTGGCTACAAATACATGACTTGGCAGGACCCGGTTGATAACGGGGTCGAGGTTTATATCTTATTTATTCACTATAAAAGACATTAGAAAGCAGAATAAATGAGTTGATGGAGAATCATATATTGAACACACCTTTCATATGATTACAGATGGCATCGGATTCTGTGGTACAACTGTGGAAAGACACCGAATTAGGACCTATTTATAAGCCGTGGGGGGAATACATCAAACCTATCGCTAAGAAGAAGTACCAAATGGTGTTGTCCTCGTGTTGGTACCTCAACTACATCAGCTATGGACAGGACTGGAAAAAGTATTATAACTGCGATCCACATAACTTCACTGGTATTTAACTAATAATAATAATAATTATTATTATAATATTATTATATATTATTATTATTAATTAAATTCTGTGTTTTCTAATTAGAAAATTATTTTAATTTTTAGGCACAACAGAGGAGAAGAACCTAATTATCGGAGGTTTTGATTAAAGCAAATACTTTTTATGTGAAGTTAAATATTTGTTTATTTCTCTCTCAATGTTAGGCGAAGCGTGTCTTTGGAGTGAATACGTCGACGGAACTAATCTTTTGGCTCGACTTTGGTATAGATTTTGCAAAATTTATTTTGTATTATACTGTATATAAGAATTATAAACGAGGTTAATTCTAGAAAAATACTCTACTGTACTGTATATACTGTAATCATAACACTAGTCCGGTACTGTTGTTCAATGTTTAATGAGTCTATAATTATTTTATAGATTAACCCAATGTATAAAGAATTTATCTCTTTAACACAGAATTTGTTGACAACTAATGAAATTTAGTTTAAAATTTAGGATAAATTTCAAGAATTACAAATAGAATTACTAAAACCAAATCAATTATTGTTAGCACTGTCATAAATTTTGATATAAATATTAGTATGTTATGTATTTAAGGATTATTATTAGGAATCTAAAAATTTAAACAAATGTGAATGTTAGCCGTTTGACAGATTTCACAAATATTGTTTACACAAATATTTCACAAGAATTTCATTTCAAGCATATGTGTCAACACAACATATATAGACCTAACATGTAAGATGCTGAGAGTATATTGACACTTTACTTTATGTCCACTTTTGCTCTCTGAGATTAGATCACATGATGTGGTCATCATTCACTCATTCATTGAATTGAAAAGACAATTAGTCTCTAAATGTAATTATCATCAGTTATTTGTTTATAACATAATAATAGAGACAAACTAACAGTAGTTACAAGTATTGCGAGGAATGTATAGGAAATCCTTAATATTCAGTGAATGTCACGATCAGTCGTGCACTCATTGTCTCTCGTGTTATCTCTTTCATTGATTTACAACAAAATCCTTTCGTTTCTTCAAAAACAAGCATTTCTTAAATAATTACGAAACTGACGTAAAATCGATTTCCTTTTAATAATAACAAACTCCTCATTAATTAAAAAAACTTTTTTTTATGAAAAAGATATTCATTCTTAAGATTGAATCTCTTATTTAAATTAATTATTGAACTGTTTTTGTGACGAATGAGTTGTCAAGAAAGGAAAGGAAAGCAAATACAGAGCAGACAAATGAAACACTAATTCAATTGTCGGCAACAAAAGAGTAATTACTGTTACAAAAAGTGATAAAGTATTTTGAATAGTTATTTTGAATGAAACATTTTGGCGAATAATATATCATAAGCTCTTAATTAGATTTCTAAAGATTAATTGTGATTATGAGAATTGAAATAAATATTTAATTCCTAACCAAAAGCTAAGCATAAAACAGACAAAATTAATTTCCAATGAAAATCACATTTAATTGAAACCAAATTAAAAGTCTCTAAAAATACATCTGAAGGCCGAGAGCGTCAGCAGTGGCGGAGAAACTGTGGAGTAATCCGTTGGATACGGACAACACGGATAGCGCTCAGTTCAGACTGGATGAGCACCGGTGCCGAATGCTCAGGTAGTATACCTTACATTCATATCTCAATTAACAACTAATTTAAGGATTTATCAAACAGAAGGGGAATTCCGGCGCAACCCATACTTAATGGCTTTTGTGGTGATTACGAGTGGAGTACTTCCATCACAAAGACTTATGATAACCATCGGAAAGACATCACAAACTATTCGTGTAATACTTTCAAATATAATGGATACCTCACTATTGTCTGTATAATATTCGTGAAGCTAATAGCAATTATTTTGAATGACTATTGAATTGTATAAATTATTTTTCTAATACCAAATAAAACAATGTTATTTTTATAATGCCATGTAACACAGAAAATAAAATAATAAAAAACTATTCATTTGTTTGAATTGAAAAATAAGTTTATTTACTCAGAAATAGCTATTAAAATGAAACTTACGAAATGTTTCGCACATATATTACAAGAAGTGAAATAAAACTTGAAAAACTTTTGTGTTTTATAAAGTTTTCAATTAATTAAGTTAAATAATTGTTGAGAGAAAACAAGTTCCCTGTATATTGTGTTTCATAAGTGAAACGGTAATTCACGTAAGAGTTTAGTGAACTTTATACTAAATTTATATTCACTAATATAAATTTATTTAAATTTCTATTTTAATGAATTAAAAGTCATTGAATTAGAAATATTAATTACTGTGCGAAACATCTTTTATACGCAAAATTTGCGGAAATATATGTAAAATAAAAATTTACTTCAAGTGTAGCTATAAGTAAACTGCAGGTAATTGTGTGTATTTTTCTCATAGACTTCACGTTATTGTGAGCATCAGTTTAATTAACTCTTAATTACCTATTCTTATGCATCAACTTTTGCCTATACTTTAACATTGTATGCAATGGTTGTGCAATAATAACCATTAGAGGGCAACACATGTTTGGCGTAAATGTAGTGAAAATCCTTCAAAAGTGAGACAATTATACAATTATTTTGGTTACGAAATAGACTGAGAAATACAGTTAACTATAGCTGTTATGACACCAAAACACCACTCATTCAACGCAACACTCATTGTGTTTATCAAGACTTTTGCGATAAAAACAAATATTTGATTTGAAAGCCAGTGTTTCGTGAATCCGAAAATTTGAATGCATGTCAACAATTGGCTGCATTCGTGAGCCATAACTGGGGAGACAGTGGTTGGGAAGGGTATGTCTGTGTTGATGATAACGGCGTTTGTCTGTAACTCCGTGTTTGACAATACGTTGAAAGCTATGAATCATTTGAATGATTGACTCATTCATAGCTACAGTGTTTACACGAGTACTCAAAACCAGTGTTTGGACACCAATTGCGATGGCATTCAGTGCTCAAGACTAACACGAAGACAATAACCAACTCAGAGCTGACCAGTGATGCAGAACCAGTCGAATATGATCTCGTCGTCGAGTGGTTCCCACCGTCGAGTGGCCTCCAACTCGTCGACGTCTTCGGGCAACTGTCAGACCACTAATAAGGAGCTCTTAAAGCCGTTATCTCTGGCGGAATGCGTGGCCGACGGCTGTCCACCGCCAACGCTGGCCCTCAACGACAAAGTGGTCTGGATATCAGACATGGGGCCGGAGTTTGGTTGCGTGAAATGGTTGGGCAAACTGCCGGACGTGGGCACCGACTGGATGGCGGGCGTGGACTTCGTGAACGCCGTCGGCTCGGGAACCGGTCTTTACAACGATCACCAGCTCTTCGAGACCCGTCTCAATCACGCGTCACTCGTGCCCGTCATTGGGCTTATGAAAGCGCACGACTACTTGGGCGCCTCCAATGCCTCCAACCCTCCCATCCCATCGCACGGACACCACTTCGCCCACAACACACCCGTCCCTCAGAAGCCGAGGCGAACGAAGGCTAATAAGAAGGAGTCCGACCTCAAGGGCGACGATAAGAGGGTTTCCATGCCATCCGGCCATAAGTCGATGGCATCCGAAGTGAATCCAATTGAATCTCATTCGGTAGCCATCGTTGATATGAATAAGTCGTCTCATAATAGCAGTAATCATATAAATACTAACCACTCATCCAAAGCGAAACCAATAAACTCATCGATCGTGTCGATCACCAACACATCCAACTCATTGAACACACACTCGACGTCTGAATCGCCGTTAAACTCAAGTCTTTCATCGCATTTAACTGAAAAGCAACCGAAGGTTTCGGACAAAGAAGCGTTCAATTCGTGGAACAACTGTTTGTCAGAGGATGTGAGGGATGGACTCACTCATGTGAATGGGTTGAGTGGACACGACTTCGAGATCGGATCAGTTGTTGAGCTGAACATCGATGGTATCTCGAGGTATGGTGTCGTCCAATGGATCGGACCATTGGCTGTGCCTTCAGACGAAAACCACGAACCGAGCGATTGTCTGATGGCTGGCATCGAACTGGAGGAGGAGGTGAACGGCCTATCGGACGGCACGTACAACGGGAAGCGATACTTCGATTGCGCCCCAAGAAAGGGGTATTTCGTGAAACTAAGTCATTGTCTGAAAGACAGTCGCTTTGCATCGATGTCTGAGCGCAGGAGAAGTGCTTTATTCGGGAGTATAGACTGTCCGACAGTGACGGGTGATGTGCCGCCGCTCAGCACCAGCGATGACCTGCAGGCCCTGTGCGGCAAAAACCGGGGCATTCAGGGCCACCACAACTCGTGCTATTTGGACGCCACCCTCTTCTCGATGTTCTCGTGCACCACAATCTTCGAGTCACTGCTGCACCGCCCGCCCCGTCCCACAGACATCCCGGAGTACAAAGAGGTGCAGCGAGTCCTCAAAGAGGAGATCGTTAACCCTCTTCGCGCTAACCTTTACGTGAGGGCCGACCGAGTGATGCATTTGCGGACACTTCTCGAGAAAATCAGTTCAGTTCGCGGACTGACGAGCGAGGAGAAGGATCCCGAAGAGTTTCTCAACCTTTTACTCAATGAGATTTTGAAGGCTGAGCCCTATCTGAAGCTCAGCTCTGGTTTGGAGTCGTTTTTCTATCAGTTGTTCGTCGAGAAGGACGAGAAGCTGACACTTCCGTCAGTCCAGCAGCTGTTCGACCAGTCATTCCTGGCGTCGGACATAAAACTGCGAGAAGTGCCGCCCTGTCTGCTCATCCAAATGCCGAGGTTTGGACGACAGTTCAAAATGTATCCGCGAATCGTTCCGAGTCTTTATCTCGACATCACCGACGTCTTGGACAACAGTCCGCGTCAGTGCGCGATATGCGGCCAATGCGCTGAATACGAGTGCAAAGAATGCTTCGGTCTCTTCGGCGAGGGTCTCGACAGTACAGCCTTTTGCGGCAAATGTATCGATAAAAACCATTCGCATAAGAAACGCTCCAAACATAAGACAACCAAACTGTCGATTCCGGCCGAGTTTCATATGTTGAGAGAGCACTCGCAGGTGCCCAGGATTTACATGGAGTTGTTCGCCGTCTTATGCATCGAAACGAGGTATGAACTCGTGTGAAACAGCTTTACTATTGTTTTTGGATTAATTAATTGACTATTTGTTTGACTTAACAGCCATTACGTATCGTTTGTGAAGTGTGGGTCAGGCCCTGACAGCCCCTGGTGTTTCTTTGATAGTATGGCTGATCGTAAAGGTACGGTACTTTCGATAACTCAATGCAATACCATTACAGCCCATAATAGACGCTCATTTGCATTACAGGTGAACAAAACGGTTATAATATCCCAGAAGTGGTGTCGTTCCCCGACTTGAGGTATTGTTTGTTGTTATGGTAGATATGATAAGAGTGGAAATGTATTAACTCGTGTGCCCTTGAAATGAATGTGTCCTTCGATTAGGTGGTGGCTCAGCGAAGAAGGAACTGCTTTCCTATTGAATACAAAGGACGACAAAATGTTACCCGAAATGCCGAGACGCCTGTTCTCTGACGCCTACATCTGTTGGTACGCGTCGGATGTGTTGAGATACAGATGAGAGGGAAAGGCATGATTGTGTAGATCGCAAGCCTTTGCCTGCAATTAATTGCTTTATTAATAGCATTATAGACTCGTTTTGATGCTCTTTTGTCACGCAATCAAACACTTTAGAAATTACTTCAAAACTTATCGAAAACTAGTTTATAGTTATATTCAATGAATTCAAGGAATAAACAGATTTTATCGGTTTTTGGGCAACTTTTAGCTTTTGTTTAATACAGTAATATACAGATTGTATTATATTTTACAAATAGTTTTTAAAAATTTTATGTAATTATTGATTTTATTAGGAATCAAATCAAATGTTTGTTAGTTTATATTTAAGCACAAAAGAGATCTATTATATACCTTATATTAAAAGTACAGTACTTGTACGGTATATCTAACTTATTATGGTATGAAATGTTTTCAAATTGACTTCGAATGACTATTTGTATGAAATTGTACTGTATTATAATATTATAATTTTGGCAATGGATAGTCATTACGTGATTGATATGATTTGTCATCAGAGAACAAATGTGTATTTAATGTATGTTTCACTTAAACAACATAATCACTACTAATGTAATGTCAGAATAATTCAGAATTAACTTAAAAGATTAAAACTATATATTATATAATAATTATTAAAAATGATTGAAAAAAATAAAATTATATGAATACAGGATTCAAACACAACTACTGTTATCGTATGTTTTACTTTAACTAAATATTGATCTAAATATTTAGTGAAATCTCTGCAACACAAATGGTTATCGTTTAATGAGAATATTAACGACAACTGTATCTTACGTTAAGGTATTTATACAAAAGGACTTCATATCATATACTGTAGTGTTTTATATTATCAGTATATAAAACATAACACTTTTGGTATTGATTTAGGAAAGTGAGGAAAATTTAGAGAAGAGATTCTTATCTAAACGTCATCCATGTCTAAGTCAACGGGCGTGTAGTCGGTCGACAGGCCCTCGTAATCATCCATTTTGCTACAAAAATCAGTTATCAATTGTTTTATATATGACACGAGAAAATAAATCATATGAATGTCAAGCATTGAAATTATTAACAACTCATAGAGAAGCTGAATGGGAGGGCAGACGGCATACCTGATTGCGCGATACGTCAAAAAGACAATGCGTTTGAGTTTCTTCGAGTAGAAAAAGTAATTATAAGACCAAAGACACCCGTCCTCTCCATACGGATCAGAATTGAGGTCAGGATTATAACTATTGTACACCAAGAGACACAAAAACAATAAATCACTTTAATATCGATTTTCTCTCTCTCTCTCCCTCACAAGGCCTACAGGTATTGATGGCATGAGTGGACACCACCGATGAGACACTGATTGCACGACTCATTTACAGCCGAAGCGCGAGCGATGGTGACGGAGAGGGCGGACACCTGTGCGACACAATCAGCCGCAAGACTCTCTTCTATCTGATCGCCACTCTTAACGCTTCCCATCCGGACTACGACTTCAGTCTCTCTCTCTCTCTCTCTCTCTCTCTCTCTAATACCATATTATAGAATAAGTAGTTTTGAGTTATGTATTGAATTCACTTTATTTTGTAACTCAAACCATGTATTTATTTAAAAGTGTTTGAAAGGGAAAGTGTTTGTGAGGAGGAACGGGAGTGTATGAGCACTTGCCTGTATATATCGCACTCGGATAGTGTGATCTCACTATCAATTGCTGACCAAAGCTGAGCCTTCACTGAGTTGTAGGCCTGACGGGCAGCTGTGCTAAAGAAGTTGGAGTCGACCGCATCCATAACCCACTGAAACCAGACAATCAATATATAGTGACTGTACATAAGTCTAATCAATATTCATAACCATCTAAATAATGGTCTAATGATAAGCACAAGAATAGACTAAATGTCACACAATTTGATCCTAATTTAAGCCATTTTTATCGATTGCTTTCGTGAACTCATTATTCAAAACACATTTTGTGTCTAATCTATAATACAATGGATTAATCATTCATACGATTATTGATTAGTGGTGTGCAGTGAAGGTATGCAAAGGATTGGTATGTAAAGTGTGGTGTGAATGGACTGGCAGTGCATACCTTAATACTGGGCTCTTTGCTGAACTCATCGCTCCTGGAGTTACTGAAGTCGTAGTCCGGATGGGAAGCGTTAAGAGTGGCGATCAGATAGAAGAGAGTCTTGCGGCTGATTGTGTCGCACAGGTGTCCGCCCTCTCCGTCACCATCGCTCGCGCTTCGGCTGTAAATGA
>CAJPVJ010003967.1:0-10201 GCA_905397405.1 Oppiella nova | reverse complement strand
ATAAATATATGTATACAGTGTTGCAGACTACCCATCTTAAAAAGTCTCATAAAAGTCATGCTATACACATGTGTGCCTCCCCAACCACTTTCAACTTATTCAGATTCTCATAATTTAAATAATATAATATATTTATTGTTGGGTATAATGTCTAATTGCCTTGACAATTGTTTTATACATTCGTTCATTGTTTTGAGTTTTATACACAAATAGTAGGTTATAATAAAATAATAAATAGACTGATAAATAACAATATTGAATATATTAATCACATATATAGCTTTTATAAATTAATTTTATTAAAACATTTATTTTCCAAATATTTAGTCTTTATTCGGAATTGAATATGACATGTTCATTTATTAAAATATAATATCAAATTGTATATCATATTCAATTATTAAGCATGTCTTATAAGCAGGAATAGTGGGGGAAGTTTTTTAAGTTTTTTAAAAATTATAAAATTATTATTTAGAAACAAAACCCAAAATACCTACCAGCTCAATCACTAATTCATTTTTAAATAGTTATTTTAAAATGAATATTTCACTAAACTTTTACACATTTAATAGTTTATTAAGTGTTAATCATTGATAACACATTACTTTCAATTATATTTATTCATATGAACTATAAAATGACTAAACTTTTATTATATTCAATGAGTGATTCACACTACTTAAATCATTTATCATACGTTTATTTTAAAATACTTGTATATCTGCTTGCTCACATTAAGGGTTTGTTTCTAAATAATAATTTTATAATTCTTAAAAACTTAAACAAATTTTCCCACTATTCCTGCTTATAAGATAGGTTATATAATATGTATTATACATATGTATTATACATATGTATTATACATATGTATTATATATGTGTAATATCCTATGTATTATACATAGGATATATAATATTTATTGATCAAATGGGAAGTTTTATAAATGATGTAGATAATTTTAAATATTTGCAATTACTAGTAAAATACAAATTCAATGAATACAATGAATACTATACAAATTCAATGTACTGTTATTATATTGCTATAAAATATCTGTTAGTTTTGATAAATATACCTTAATGAATTCATTATTAAATTGGAAATTTATTAATCTACGAATTAAATTTATGGTATCATTTTAGTGTAGTATAATAATAATAAAGATAAATATATTTTACTGTTTATTTAATTAGCAAACATTAATGAAAGATATTATATTTTAATTATCATTTGGAATAATAGTTATTTAAAATATATTTTTTTGCAAATTCTATTAAATTAAAATAAATATAATTAAAAATATCATTCATGTTAATTTTAAAATAATTATTAAAATAACTTTGGGCAATTGGTAAGCTAATTAATGCTTTGAAATAAATTTTATATGACAATAGTATTACAGATATTTAAAAATTAATATATAAAAGTACAATTATATTTATTATAAAATAATTGACAGCGTTTTAATGACAGGACACACCTAAAATGAACACCACCAAAATTGGTTATGTATATTTCCAAATAATGATTAATTTTACTATTATGAAAAAATTATTTTTAACTGTATATAAGTCAAGTAACATTATAATTTATTTGTAAATTACAATGAACATTATTATAGTAATTATTGTATATTAAATATTTTATATTACTATTGTATAAATAATTTACTATAAAGTTCAATATAAAATGACCTTGTTGTATAAATCAATTGTATTATTCTCTGTTGTATACTCGATTTATTCATTCATGATTTATTATGCCTCAGTAAGTAACCTTGAACAAATTGTGATTAAAACGCTAATTCTATTGATAATAAGATAAAGGGCGTTGATAATTGCATTAATCAAGTAAATTGTAAGGTAACATTGAATGGTAATAGTGACCAGGATAAGTGCAATGCCGTATACGACTTCACAAATTGTATCAAGCGAAAATATGTAAGTTTACGATTTGATTAGCTATCATATATTTTTGCATGATTACATTAATGCATTGCTATGACATAAAATAGCGCACCTGTAGTCTATCGGAGAGGAAAGCTATTAACCGAGAATTTGATAGTATAGCCATTTGTGATCATATTGGCGAATTATGTACACCAAATAAGTATACAAGAAAATGGTGCAGGGATAATGGTTATAATTCGAGTACCATGTTCAATGCTAACTTCGTAACAGTCCTTGGTAGCATTGCCCTAGTTACTTATTACTTGTGAAACATTAATAATATTTTAATTCTTACATTTGAATAAAGACCATGGTCAAATAATTTAGACTATTTTAATCAATATGAATAAAGTTATTAAAATTTATTGTTCTTAATAATACAATTGTTTTATGTTAAAAATTTTTAAAATAAATATATAAATGTAACGGATGACAATAATTTATTAAATATGAAAAATATATTAAAAGTAAAATTTTATTATATTAAAATATTTGACAGCAATTTACAAATAGGAAAAACCTGAAATTAACACCAACCAAATTTGGTAATGGAAATGGTACATATCTAAATAAATGTATTTTCACACTAAATAGCATAAAATAAGTCTGATGAAATAAAAAATCAAAATGACAATTATTATAAACTCATATATATTGTTAATTTAGTTTTAAAAATATGAATATTTATTATAAGTTTACTAAAATTAGTTTTTTTTGAAATAAGCGAGATGTAACTTTTGGCGAATGAAATCTGCAGTAAATCTAAACGTAATTTATAAATTGACTATAAGTTTAATTGTGAACTTTAATTATTTTATTTGAAATATGTGTTTATAATGATCAAAACAGCGTGGTTATATTTGGAAAGGATGATGATCTTGCTAAAAATTATAGAAAATTGAATGATAATGAAGGTTTAATTGAGCTACATTTTATCAAGGACTTATTTTTATCGTTTGTGGTACCGAAATTATTCACATTCAAAGAGTTGGTTTCCCAAATAAAGTTTGGCATTTTCTAAAATCTCTATGGAAAAATAAGCTGTATATAGCTTGAGATAACCTTCACGTTATAAAGCATTTCCGTAAAAATGGGTTAAATCGTGGGTTATTGGTCTAAATCTGGTTAAAGTGTGTTCCGAAACCCAATTTCGAGTTAGAAAATACATTTTTATCAGATATGAGTGATAAAACTATTGAATTTAATGAAATAATTAGAAAATTTACCCGAAAATATATGCCAAAGTATTGTCGGGAGACCAACTCTTTGAATGTGCATAATTTCGGTACCACAAATTATAAAAATAAAATAACCACGCTGTTTTAATCATTAAAAACACATATTTTAAATACAATAATTAAAATCCATAATTAAACTTAAATTCAATTTATAAATTGCATTTAGATTTACTGCAGATTTCATTCGCCAAATGATAAAAATATTTGTGCTATTTAATTACCTACAGTATATCTTATAGTGTATATCATTCATAATCTTAGAGTAATATCTGTTAGTTATAATATACTGAAAATTATGATTTAAAATAATTAAACAATTAAAATAAGCTAATAATTAAGAAATAATTTTGAACAGCAACACCCAGGAACATTGTGAACTCATAGCTTGTCATTGGAAATAGAAACAGACAATAATAGGCTATTTTAGGTCCATTGGACAGCCTTTCCATAAATGTTTGCACCCGTAGACGACTATTTAAGGGCAGAACCGGTTGTTTAGATAAGTATTTAAATAATACTTGATATGGTTTATGAGCTGCCTTTATGATCCAGGTGCTCATTATTACCATGTAAGATATTACGGTAAAAGTGTATATGACAAATATGATAAAAAGTAATCTGATCAGGGCACTAGTCTGCGGTTTTGTGATTAAATATATGGTACAATCAATGCCAATGGTAGTGATTAAATAGATTGCACCTAGGCACCACCGGAAAAGGGAATTACAGTCACTGGTTTGCAACGCCCAGTAATTATGTTGGGAAATATAGTTTATTAATTGACGATGGTTATTGTACATAATACATAAATCAATTTTATGTGATAGTTCTTGAAAAACGTGCTTGATGTAATGAACGGTTGTGTAGAATATTACATGAATTTTTGTTACAATTCTACTGTACCAAGATGAATTTGTATAATTATTATAATTTTGTCCAATGTGTTATATAAAAGACTTAAATTAATTGACTAATCATAAAATGCAAACAAGATGATCCTAACAACTTTTTTCTCAATTTTAATTACTAATATTTATTTTATAAAATAATTATATTAATCAGAAGTCGATAATATTACTAATTACTATTAAATGTTTACTAGTACACTATTACAAAATATATAAAAGATTAATAACTAGTTAATAATTTGGAAATAATTTATTTTAATTATTGTTATTGATGATAAAATTATAATTACACATACTATAAAATATTATAATTAAATAAACTAAAACATATTAATAAAATCACTAAAATATTCTTGAGTATAAACATCTCAAATATAATTATCTTGCATACCAATAATTTAAATTACTTTGTACATGATCATGGATACTATGTTCTTGGTAATGATTCTGTTCAGCATTCTTGGTCATTTCTGCCACCTGTTTATTTTTACGTGGATGACTCATATCACTAAGTATTTCTATTATGAATATCACTATGGAAACCCCTGTACACACTCCCAATGCAATAAATAAGTCCTTGATAAAATGTAGCTCAATTAAACCTTCATTATCATTCAATTTTCTATAATTTTTAGCAAGATCATCATCCTTTTCCAAATGTTCAATCACACTTCTATGTCCAATCAGATTAATAAATACGTCATACATATCTTCGCAATGATAATTAATACCAGATTCTGCCAGAAATTTGAGCCTGATAATTTTTTAAACATTCATAAAGTAAAAACACTATTATTTTGTATTAATAATCAACTTACACGTTCATCAGTTTAATTATATTAGCACGGCCATTTGATTTTCTAACTGGCTGTGTCACATATATTGGATAATACTTTTCCTTGGCTAATTTAAAATTATAAATTAGGTTCTCTGAATGTACCTTGCGCGCATTATAACCATCCCTGATAAATGCAAACTTTCGCTCGGATATATTATTTTTAATAAGCTAATAAAGTAATATAATTTAGATTTTGGCAGGATTAATTTAAAATTACTTACATCATCATTATTAGCATCCCCTTGAATGATCCGGTTACTTTGAGCCAGTATTTTCAAATATGGATCTTTAATAGGCTTTTCAGCAATGGCACCCGTGATCCATGAATCTCCCGGAATGATCACGGTCATTTTTGAGTCCACTAATTCTTGAAGGGTGTTTATCACTTTAAACTCTTGATTTAAAATCGAGTACAAAATGTTATTGCTAAAACAGTTTGCTAGTATCACGCACATTAAACTCCACAAGGTAAATAATATATCACGCTTTTTATAAATATTTTGATTGATCAAGGGTGCCATTATCCTAATCACTATATGTGATACAGATTTATTACCATGGTATTTCGGTATAATTTTTTCACTCGTATAATAATATGTAGCCAGCACAATAATAGCCAATAATAGTATTAGCCATATTACTAAACTAAATCCTTTCATCATGGCTAATAAATCAGTAGTCTCGTAATAGCCAGATGATAAAATTACCAAGCTATTATCACCATTAAACCACTGACCCTGACCAAATTTGAAAAGATCCTCAACTAATCCCCATGGATTTAAGGCCATGTCAACATGCTAAGTTAATTAAATCATATAAATTTTATATTATAAATTAATTAACATGATAAAATAATAAAATAATTACAGGATTTTGTTGCATAAAGCCATTAATCTCAGTCCAGTAATCATGGACAATTAGTGTTATATTAAATTTATCGTGTAGTGCATCCAAAATAGCACTCTCATAATAGCAAATATCCTAGATGTAATTTTTAGAAATTATATAAACAACAATGTTACATAATTATGAAAATTTTAATAAATACCTTCCATAAGCGAAATATTGTCAATGATAAATTTGAATTAAAATTGCCAAACCTGGTTATACTATACCCATTTGGCATCACCTTGCACCTAGCTAAAATATCGCGCATATTTTTAGTATAAAGGAACTTGCACTAAAAATGATTTATAAATAATTTAAATATGATAACAGATTTATTATGTCTATTTTGTTTATGAATAACAATAAAACATTATAATCAATAAATAATTACATTGATTATAGTTTTCATGTAATGCAATTAATTAAAAATCAATTTAATTGTTTTATTTGTGCGTGAAAATAATTAGTGTACATGCTTGTCTAAATTTATTACCTTAAGATAATTAAATATACTGTAATTAACCTCAGTACTTATCATTAAAGTACTTATAAATTATGTTATATAATGTTATACTTAATTGTTATTTATACGCAAATGAACTTGTAAGACTTATATATTTATAAAATGTATTGTACTTATAATCTTACAAAGGTAATTAAAGTACTTTTATTGTTTCGCAACAATGTTACTAAAATGGTTTGAACCGGTATTAGATTATAAAAGGATATTGAATTGATCAGGTATAATTTGAATTTTATTCACAAATTAGAATAGATATAAATTTATTAATATCTCTTTTAATTATTATTTAATTTATTTTTATAGTAGTATAGATTGCTTATCATGAATAGTATTTTAGCAAGATGCAAACAATATTCGTATAATAATGACAAGGTGAATAATATCGGTAATTTTGATTCAAACCTATCATTGACCTTGTTTCATTTTTGGAATGTATGTATAATTAAAAATTTAATTTATAATTTCAAGTAATTTTATAGTATAATTATAAAACAATGTTTCAATTTTTGATCAAGGAGATATGTTATTTTGAAAGAGCAATTATCGATTCAATTTTAGATAAATTTAATATAACACTTATTATTCAAGATTATTGGAGTGACGTTGGTATTATCATGCAAGATAATCCAGTAAATAAATTTTTAATATTGTATATATTAATGGTAATATTAACATGATTAAATTAAAATATTTTTATAATTTAAACAGAATATTGATATATCATTAACTTCATGGGGATTAGTTGAGCAATTATACAAATTTGCCCAGGGGAAATGGTATAATTGTGACAATAGCTTGGTAATTCTATCATCCTATTATTACGAAAAAACAAATCTTTTAGCCATGGTAAATGGATTTAGTTTAACTATCTGACTAATTATTTTATTATCAATAACTGTACTGTCTACTTTCTATTATGTGCGTGAAACTATATTTGTTAACTATCATGGTGATTCAAATAAAATACTCAAAATAATTGCACCCTTGGTCAATAAAAGTCTTAATAAAAAGTTTGATTTGTTGTATATAATATGGGCTATGATGTGCCTGGTACTATCAAATAGTTTTTGCAGCAATATATTATACTCGATATTTCATCGCGAAATAAAATTAATTAATTCGCTACAAGAATTAGTTGACTCCAAAATGAGCGTGGTCATTCCCCAAGATTCATGGATTACCGGTGCACTCATGGATGATAGTATCCAGGATCAATATATTAAAATTTTATATGATAATGATCGCATTATTTATGCTGATGCTTATCATGATGAGGCAAATATTTTTGAACTTGGTAAAATTAATTTAAAAATTTAATTTAATTTGTTTATAGGATGTTAAACATAAAATATCCCTGAGACAAATGGCATTTATTAGAGATGACAATAATGCACGTAAGGTACAAGGAGAGAACCTTGTTTATAATTTTCAACTATCCAAGGAGAAATATTATTTTTATAGGATGTTAAACATAAAATATCCCTGAGACAAATGGCATTTATTAGAGATGACAATAATGCACGTAAGGTACAAGGAGAGAACCTTGTTTATAATTTTCAACTATCCAAGAAGAAATATTATCCAAATTATGTGACATTCCCTGTAAAACAATCAAATAGTACCAGTATAATTTATTTGATGAGCATGTAAGTCAATATCGTAAATACCTTATAATTATTAATAATTAATTTGTTAATTGCAGCTTGGCAAAAATTATCAGAATCGGGAATTAATTATCATTGTGAAAGTAATTATCAAATATTTATTAATTTGGTTGGACATAGTAAACTAAGCCTTCACCTTGCAATGAATGATAAGCTTGGACAAAATTATATTGATTTAAATCACCGTGATGATGTCATTGAAATTAATTTTATTAAAGATTTATTTATTGCACTAGGTATATGTATTACATTTTCAATATTAGTGTTAATTTTTGAAATATTAAATGACACGTTTTAAAATCACATAATAAATGTTTCACATAATAATTGTTATTATTAAATATGACCAAGATTAATTATTTAAAAACTATTCCAAAATTAATAATTCTTATAATTGTTATTAATATTTGAACAAAACTAACTTATACCAGTACATACAAATAACTTATATTTATTATTCAGTACTAGTACATTTATAAGACTATTTATGCAAGTATAGTTTGTGTTATCTAGTAGAGTATTAAATAAGTATGTTATTTAGTATTGTTAATTTTAAAATTGTTAGTAATCTATTTATAAAAAATTATATAGTTTGTATAAAAAACATATTTTGCTTACATTTGCTAAATAATAAATTTCATATGTTTTGCTAAATTATTTGCTATTAATTAGATTATTGAGTTTAAGTTAGCATTTATTCTATATACATTTATAACATTTATAAATATTATAAACGTATAACTTATTTTAACTTATAATTAATGGTATGACATTATAATAAATCAAAATCTTTTTAATATAATGTTTTTTGTATCAAATTACACAATATTTGATTTTGAAATAATAAAAATGCATTCATTTTAGATTAGTTCACTTGATGTCATTTATGATGAATGTTTATATGAATAAATATTACCTTGAAAATAAGTTTTTACTAATAATGTTTAGTTAGAACATTGTACTAGTCTCATATTGAATTGAATATACAATTGAACATTGTACCCAGTAATTACACTTTTTACATAATAGTTTTTCACACTTTGCTACAATATGACCTTTGAGTTTGTCCCGTAATTTTAATGATTTAAAATTTTTTAAAAATTTAAATTAATTGGATAAGAACTGCATTAAATAGATGTATAAAATACTTTTTACCGATTTTGGCTACGACTCATAACAAAAAACTTATTAAGGTTTTGCTAGAATTATATTCACGTGAACGACCTATTATATTAATATATAAAGTTTGATTTTCGCAATCAGTATTGTTTTTTATTTTGTGTATTAATTATTAATCACGCTTATTATATTTAATATTAATAAACCTATTGTCTAGTGACAAACACCATACGTCAACACTGAACTAGATATTTGTTTGAACTCATATACTACATGTTTATAAATTACATATTTATAAAAATATGCCTAGCACAACTAGCACAATAATAATTAAACATTACCTAATCAAAAAACAAAATGTTGAATTTAATATACAATGTAGACTATACAGCAAAAACAATGTTGAAAAATGTTAATTATATTTTCTTATTATTATTTATAATGTATTACATTAAATGTAATTTATATACTGGTACATGTGTATATTATTTAATATGATAGTTAATTTTAAAAATATTAGTAACACAGTTTGAAGGTGACCTATTGTATTATTATATTATATATAATATTACAGAGTATAACATCATTTAGTTAAATAAAAAGTGACAAACTATAGTACACAGAAATTTTTTTAAATTAGTATAAATTACAAAATAAAGTTTGCAATATATTGCATAATTCTAAAAATTAAAAGTTTAATTGCAAACTTTGTAATATAATTTTATAATAATATTATAAGTTGAACATTCAATTGTGACAATAGATAAGTAAATAAGTTAATTATTAAATTGTAATATTTTAAAATGCGTTTAATTACAAAATTGTTAAATATTCTCATATTTATTCATAAGTTAATTGAAGTAATTTTGTCAACAATATTTTTATCTATTAATCAAATCTATATAAATGGTGTAAACATTGCAAAGAAAACGTATGGCTTTATAAACACACAAATTAAAGAAAAATTTCTATTATTATTGAAAACAATTTGTTTCATAATATTAAGCTACGAGTGCTTAGAGATAACCTCAGATTTCTTACACTATCCCTATGTCTATAAGTTTGATATCAAA
>CAJPVJ010003966.1:0-10204 GCA_905397405.1 Oppiella nova | reverse complement strand
AGAGACTCAGAGACACAACACATTGAATGCAATGATTCAGTGATTCACGCATTCAATGCATACAACACTTCAATGCCATTCACTGCCATTCACTCCAATATATGGCACAGTATTTCACGTTAGACTCACAACACTATTCATTCAGTCATTAATTTCTCTAAACTTATCGTTAGTTTTGGAGAGTTTTTTCGGAAAACTATTTTTTAAACTTTTTTAAACTCGTGATAAGAAATGATTTAAAGTTTGAAAGTTTTTGTATTGCGATTATAATGAAATTGAATCATATATTTGTCTTTATTTGTCACATGAATTAAACCATTAATTCTGTGGTTTTGTTTGCCTTCAAATTGATCACCGAATCTATGGTTTACTTATCTTTTCATTTGGTGCTCGAGTTTGGTTGGAGTGAAAGACAACGCCCAAGACTTGATCCAAAAAAGTCTTACATAATTAGGTCCATAAACATTGAATCCCGTAATTTGGACCATATTTTAGTCAATTAGCGATAAATGATTAGAAATTCTTTTGGAAATCAATTTATTTTTGTTGTTCTTCTAATGAAATCACAGAAAATAATACAAATAATTATTTCTTATATCATATACAGTATAATAATAGCAAATGAAGTGTTTTGACATTACATTCCGAGCGAACCAATAGTGTTTCGTTTAGGCAGTGATTGAAACAAATTTTTCATTAATTTCAAAACTATTTCTCACTCGAAATATTCAATTATAGCACAGATTTTGTCGATTTCGACCATCGATTACAACTCCTATCAATTCAATAATTAAGATATTTTTATGTGTTTTTTGTATAAAATCATTTCCGTTCAAACATTTCGATAATTTATCGCATTTTGAAAACTTATTTTAATAATTAAAAGCCAATAATTGTATTCATTTTGCAGACTTAGCGCTAAACCCTTTCTGAAAAGTGCCAAAAAAGTTCATCAAACATTATTTTTGAAAAACAATAAATTATTATCATATAATTTTAATACCGGTATAATGTTTGATATGATAAATAGAAAAAATATTATAATTTATTTTAATAAATATTAAATGAATTCAAAAAATTTGAAATTATTATTCAACTAAATATTATTACAATGTTTCAAATAAATTAATCATTTTTGATGTAATTTAAAAATATAATTATATTCGAAATAAAGATTTATATCACAAATTATATTTTTGTCAAAAAAGTTATCATAATTTCATAATTAAAAGTAATTTATATTAAAAATTATTTGTAAATAGATTGCAAATTAATATAATTGCTGCGAAAGTCGTCGTTGAGTTTCATTAAACAAATCTCTTTCTGCTTATAAAAACCAATTCATTGAAATCCAATGAAATTGAATCTCAAACAATAAGTCATTAGTTGTGATCTTAAGTGCAAAATGAATCAAATATTGGGTCTAAAAATGTATTGTATAAAAAATGGTAAAAATAGCGAAACATAGCAGCGATTTATGAAATGTTTTGGTATTAATCGGCAAAACCGTTGAATGTTATGGCACTTAAAGTGTATTAAATATTATAATATTGTAGTTAATTATCGAAAATCTAATGAAATTCAATCGACAGACAAAAAGAGCACAAATAAAGAGTTGCTTTCAGTTGGTGTTGTTCTGCATATTTGTGATTACATTATGACATAAATGTGTAAATAATACAAGAGTTGCAGTTCTCTATGGAATCCATTAATTAAAAAAATGATAACAAATATAATAATAGTCGTAATGAAAGAGAAGTATTCGTTGAGACGATTCGAGTGATTGAAGAGACGAATGGCTGAATGAGAGCTAATGAGAGCTAATAAGCGATCGACGCTTCCTTATACTCGGAGCCCTCGAGTGTGAAGAAGTCCTCCAGTTTCCACTGAAGCGTCTCAAAGGTCGGCCTTTTGAACGGATCCTTATGCCAACTCTCAAGCATTATCTCATACAAAGCCTGAGGACATCCTATTGAACACAAATACAGAAATACAATCACTTTTAGTGAAGAAATTAGAAGAATCGTTGCGTTTTGCAAATAATACTCATTTAGAGGTAACTGTAAATTATGTGTTAAAAGCATTTGAGCGCAACCCCTCTGATGACATAGTTATATAAGACTAGTGGTGCTAATGACATACCGGGAGGACAGGGCATTCGGTAGCCGTGTTCCACTTGATGTAACACTTCTGCGTTAGTCATTCCCGGGTATGGAATGCGTCCATAAGTAACCAATTCTGTCAATAAGATGCCGAAACTCCAGACGTCAGACTTGATACTGAATTTGCTATAATTGGCCGCTTCTGGTGCCGTCCATTTGATCGGAAATCGGGCGCCAACTCTGGCCTCGTATTCATCCTCTTTGATAAGTCGAGCCAAACCGAAGTCCGCGATCTTCACGATATTGTTCTCTCCAACCAATATATTCCTGGCCGCGAGATCTCTGTGTATATAGTTTTGTGACTCTAAGTACGCCATTCCGGCCGCGATTTGCGCCGACATGTCTATGAGTTGTGGCAATTTGAGACCCCTTCCCTTCCCCTGTAGATACTCTAAAAGACTGCCGTATTTCATGAGTTCTGTGATTATATAAATGGGTTCTTCGAGAGTGCAAACAGCGTAGAGTTGGACCAGCTTTGGGTGCCTTAACTTCTTCATGATCTGAGCCTCGGCTAAGAAGTCTTTGGGATCCATAGTTCCTATCATTGAGATCAATGCCATCAGTACATCAATACATACAAGCATTCAATCAATCAATAAATACCTGGTTTTAACGTTTTGATCGCCACGGGAGTGGTGTTGTTCCACATACCCTCCCATACCTCACCGAACTGGCCCTGACCTAACTTACGCACAAACTTGAGGGACGACCTGTCGATCTCCCACTGGTCTCGCGTGTTGTGCGACAGACCACTGGTCGTGGGCTTCTCCACCTGAACGCAGGCTTTACGCAAATTAACGCACAGTCCGTCGGCATCTTTGCTGTAGTGGTCGACGAGCTCCTGTAGTGTCCGGAAAGGCGTGCGCCGGGCGATGAAGAAGCCTCCCTCGTCCAGCTGTCGGATGCGGTAGTGCTTAACAGTGTCGCCGTCGCGCACCGACAGCGAGAAGTCGTTGCGTCGGGACTCGCTGTCCCTGATGAGGAAAGCACCATGTTCATTCTCCACCAATAGTAACTTCTTCTCGGCCTCTACTCTCTTGATTTTGCCGAAATACCACCTGAAATACACACAACACCACCATTACATCCCTTTCCAACACAAGTCATCAGTTATTATTAATTGTCACAAAACTATTCAAACAAAACACATTCAAATCATAAGCGTATGATTCGTGCGGTTTTATGGATGTGTTTGAGTGATTCAAACGGCAAATACAGATATATATTATCTACAAAAAAACCATTTCTTTAACAATAGCTTAAGTTTT
The DNA here is from genome assembly GCA_905397405.1 of Oppiella nova. Classification (NCBI taxonomy): domain Eukaryota; kingdom Metazoa; phylum Arthropoda; class Arachnida; order Sarcoptiformes; family Oppiidae; genus Oppiella; species Oppiella nova. The sequence continues at coordinate 6,774 of CAJPVJ010003966.1, read as the reverse complement.
ATTCATTTTTTTGCAACAAATCTCTATGTCTGCAAAATATAGCCTTTCGGGGAATGGATTTATTGGAAAATACATTTTGCAGAAAATTATTACATTTTTTTCATTGCATTGGAATTCTAGGAAACAAACAGCAAATCAAAAAACAAATACAAAAAGCAATGAGAAAAACAAAACAAAACATAATTATCATAATAATTATGAGTGCAAAAATGAATAATAGATTTAATGTGTAATTCATACCAGACTCTAGCAATGGATTGAAAATGAATTCACTGGAAATAATAAATGAAATAAATGTCCAGAAAAGCAATTAATAAAATTGAGAAAATAATGGAAATGATATGTTTGACGAAGAAAAATATGACATCAAATGGATCATAAGAATAGTAACCGAAAAACAGAGAGAAATTAAAATAAATAAAATAAACGGAAAAAAGAAATATTGAATGAATGAGAAGAGAATTACAGATAATTTTCTGGTCGTAATGATGAGGCACTTGAGGATAAAGCTTGCGATGAGTTTCGCTTCAAAATACAGTCTAAAGTTCGGATCCAACTATTGTTTGAATTATTAGTTGTATTAGTATTACAGAAATGATGCGAATTGTGATGAGAATGACTATTACTACTGATGTCATGCATTGGACACAAACACAGACACTCGCAGCCAAACAAACACTACACTATTAATTGTATTCACTATTGCAAATACATTGAACTCAAAACAACATCATTGAAAAACAACTGTTATTTCACAAGTAATAAATAAAATGAAATAAACAAATAAATAAGTGTCATAATATTCTCAATACGAGTATCCCTTCAAACTGAACATTATTCGTGGTTTAGTGTAAACTCACTTAATAAACATGTAATAAAATAACTAAACTATTAAAAAATGGTAACATTTGTGAGAGACATGAGAAAGACTACAAACTGGTGAACAACTAATACCTATTGAGACAAACGATGAGATTAGAGAACAAACGTTTAGATATTTTCTTGTGAGGACATCACAAGTGGGGTATAACTCAGAGACAGGCATTAATTGTATGCAACGGACCGTAAGATTACTTGTTTTTAGGCGCAAAACAGACCCCGGGAGTACTGTTTAGCAATGAATATACTGTGTATGAAAATTGATATTTTCTGACATAATCTATGACTAAAACTCTCAATTCAAAGCAGAGTTGACATAACATTGAGAACAAGTGAACACAAAATTCTCACTGAATTACAAATAAAAGCATTTAGTATTACAGGAAATATACACACATTCACAATACAAGCCATTCTCTCGAAGTTTAACTGAATTATGTAATCATTTTTAGATCGCAGCCAATGTTGGCCTTTCAGTTCATTTGCATATCATTCCGTACAATAGCCCTGAACTTTGACCCCAAATATAACACTAAAAACTTTTCACACTTTTCGGTATATTTCCTGCAGTTATTAGTGAATTTTAATTAAAATACAAAAATATAATTATCATGTTATTGATTTTAAAGGTAGATAATCGTTTAAATAAATGATTTCATGGATCGCAAAATCAATTCAATTCAATAAATAAAATAAAATACAATTCAAAATGCGTTGAGGATATTGTATGCAATATAAAGAGTTAATCTATTAATATATTTTATACTATAGATAAAGATAATTATATAAGATTTAATTCAATTTAAGTTTATTTTAAGTTTAATGTTAGCCGAGAGCCAAGTGAAGAGAATTTGAAATTTTTATTAAATCAACACTTCGTGTACGAGAAGAGAGAAATGAATTCATTATATAATGTGACTGTTATTTGAGAAACAAATTACAAAATCACGAATTGGTGAGTTTGATAAGCCGTTTCCAATTTTGCCATATTTTCAAACAAAGACAACATTACAAACATTCATATCTCAAATCCGTAACTCATATCATAATATGATAACTCGTTTTTAAGTAATTATTTCTCAAATATTTCACTAAATATGTTAAGAATTCCCAGTGTTTTGAGTTTTTCTTGACTTATCTTGACTTTTGTCTGCAGACTCTGTACTCTCTTCACAGTAATTGTTTTAAGAGTTAATAAACTAATGTATATTAAAACAAGTCGTTTAGATATAAATCATTTAATTTCATTTAAATGAACACTATTTGCAACAAAAACTAAAAGAATGTTCAAAAAGACTAATAAATATCGCAAAAAAATAATTTAGACATTATCTAAGAGTTATAAAATTTAGTACAATTATCTCTTTTGTACAGTAATTTCATTTTCACAATAAGTACAGTGAGAACTAAAAATTTTCAAACTAATAAAATATTTATCGTATCAAAAAATATTAATATTATAAATAAATAATTGACATAAACTAAAATATAATCTTCAGATTAATGATACAATTGGGTTATAAACACAGAGAAATGTGTTTAATTAATAAATAGATATCTCGAAATTGATTTACAAAAAAACAAAAATACTTTCAACGATTTATTTAAAGATAATGTCTTATTATAATAGAAAGCATGAAATATTAATCTCATTTTGCGAAATATAGGGTCAGTCAGCAAAGTAGTAAATAACAAACAAAACAAAAAAGATTGCATTAAATAGAAAATTGCATAAAATTCGCGCTAAACAGCAAAATAGTGAAATCAATAACAAATGTCCGAAGTTTTTATATTCAAAAACACAAAGCAATATAAATTATAAAAAAGCCTTTTTATTAAAAATAATTTCTTGCATTGAAAAGTTGTAACAGATTTTTATAATTAAGACCTAAAAATTATTGACAGCCGTATCGACCGATAATTTTATTCTTCTTTTTATGATTAAATTTCCTTAAAAATCAATCAAATCATAGCCAAAAACATAATTGAAAAGCGAATTATAATTGCATTCAATTACAATTCGCTGCAAAAGCTCTTTCGATATTAATTATATGCAAAAAAAATATAAAAAATAAAAATCTGTTGACAATGTATTCAATGCGACAATCATTGTGTTCACCGATTCTCAGGAATTAATGAATAGAAAGCAAATAAATTGAATTAAATTGAATTAAACATCAAATAAATGGCAACCATTTGTATATAAAAATTAATACAAAATATTTTCGACTAAAAGCAACGGAAATTTTTTTATGAAAAGTGCAAAAACATGTTATTTGTGAGAAAATGTAAAAACTCTATCCGTGAGTGTATTTAAGAGATTAATTAAATAAGAATAAAAGTATTACAACCGAAAGCCAAATGAGTTTATTTTCAACACACAATTGCTTCAAATAATTATTAACTTAAAGACTGGAAAGTGTCTTATCTCTGGCATTGAATTAATAATAATTTTCTTATTATAGTTAACTAACAATTGTTAAGCAATTTATTGCTGAATAATATGTCAAAAATTTATAGTAGTTTGAGATAAATGGCTTTAAAAAAAAGTGTGACAATTGATTGAATTAAATGATTAAATAAATAGTTAATAAAATAATGCAATAAATTATATAAACGGATAATATAAAGGGTAAAAATGAATTATTCAAATGACTTGGTGTATGAAATGTGTATAAAGTGAGGTAATTATGTAATTAGTGAGAAAATAATTCAGTTTAAGAGGTCGTCGCAAATGATTGCCACTAAACTCGGGCACAGCTTTCCATCTCAAGACAAACTATTTTTAGTATTCAATTAAACCAAATAATAGTAATATTAAAGTGGATGTGAATCCCGTGAATGGATGTAAATAGAAACCAAAAGCGGAATAAAAATATAATAATTACTGTTTATTACATATTTTTGGTGACCGTTGTATACAAACAACTAATTATGACTTTCCAGACAAAGCACTTGCTATGTAATATGTAATCAATTCATAAGTCGTCGCAAACAATGTCTTATCGTTTGAGATCTTAATTAAAGTCGAGATTAACAGCAAAAAGAGAGAGAAACCAAATTGAATGCTATTTTCAGTCAACTATTTATTGTTAGCTGAACGACAAAAATAAGAAAATCATTACTTAAAACATTATTTTAATAACTATTCAGAATTTAGAAAATTATATACTTTTAGAGGGGAGTTAAAAGTTTTATTTTATTTTAAGTTAAAAACATGTAACTTATTAATACCATTGAGTGAATGACTGAATACAGGGAGTGTTTTAGTTGTGTTTAAAATGTAAATTAAGGCTAAAAATTAATTTTCTTACTTTTTAAATAACAAAATAATTAACAATCTTTTACTCCAAGCCATGTATCAGTTATTCAGTTATATTGTTATTTTAGTGATTTCATGAAAAGGCTTAAAGTTATCGATTCAATCGACTGCTGCTATAGTTTAAAGTCTATTAAACAAAATGTTATTTAATTTACAAATAATTATTTTTGAACTCAACTATAATACCGATATCAGAGATTTTCATGAAAAGGCTTAAAGTTATCGATTCAATCGACTGCTGCTATAGTTTAAAGTCTATTAAACAAAATGTTATTTAATTTACAAATAATTATTTTTGAACTCAACTATAATACCGATATCAGAGAAAATATTGCAACAAACTAATCGATTGAATAACTGATAATACTTTTAAACGATATTTTTTGTCTTTAATACAAATATTCAAAGGCTTGCGGCTGTAAAAGGCATTGAAACTAAAGGCACTCAGAAAATAGCATTTTATATGAATTTGAAAAATATTATTGAAAGTCTAATGACTGACAAAAAATAAATCAAAAAATTACATATTCATAAAAATGGCATAAAAGTTGGAAAACTATTTCAACAAAAACAGCATAAATTCATTAAATTTCACAACAAAAACAACAAAAAACGCATTCAATTATAGAAATGCTAATCAAATGACACACGACTTGATCCTCAACAGCAGTAATCAATCACAAGAAGTGGTGATTCTGTGGATCAATTGAGTGACTGAATGGTAGGGAAGTGGCGGACACTTACGGCTCGGCTTCGATGGACTTGAGTTTGGCGACATAGTTGGAGGGGATATAGCCCTCGAGTTTGGTCTGTTTGGATCTGGCGAACCACCAGTCGCCCTGAGTGTCGTTTATGATCTCCAGGTGCTCGCCCTTCTTGAAGCTGAGGTCCTCATCGGTTCGGGCGTCGTAGTCATAGAGAGCGACAAACACTTTGCCATTGGCTGTACTGCCGAGGTTTGGTTGGCCGCCACCCGCATCGCCGCCCATCAGATCACTGTTGGCCAGACTCACCACCGATGGCTGCATCCCAGACACGCCATTCATGGCACTCATTTGCACGCAATTGGGTCGCAGGGCGTCCAACGGCACCGGAGGGGCAGTGATCACGGCGTCCATCATCGGGTGCGACAGCACTGGCCCTCCAATCGGTCGCAACACATCCGCCCCCGAAGACAGTCCGTTGTTTGGCTGACCATTGGCTCGGCTTTTGTCGCGAATACAACAGTTGCCCATAATTTGTCACCACAACTGATCCACACACTGTATATGCCAACACTAGGAGCTCCGATCACCACTTGTGGTCACATATGATAAACAGTGATCATATTCGGTCTACATCACTGTCCACACGATCACTGTTTGGATGGACTCTTGTGGTGGCAATCAGTGGTGAATGGAGTGAATGAAAGTGAGCGACGATTGAGAGTGAGTTCATGAGACACAAGTGACGGCCATTTGATTCATACATTACATAGCAGTCGATAATACACTCACTTTTGCACCAATTATTGCTCACAACAACCACACAATACTTCATCAACCACTCACTCACCACTCACTCACACAACCAATACGTCCACACATTCACACACTCGAGCCACACAGTTGTGCGAGCAATGTATGCCTCAATGAGTCACTCATTTGTTTGTCAAGTTTTAAACGAGAAATTTATGTCTAATTGTAATTAAATTTGATTACAATTTAGTGCAGTATATCTCGTCGTAATGTATGAACAAATTGGTGGCAAATTATGTCATACAATATTGACGTTATACTAAAACTCACAAAACAAAACCCCTTTACATATGATTTAACGTTAAATAAAATAAAATTTCAAAACGTTTTTATTGTACGAAAAGTCACATAATTTCCATTTCATTGAGATTTAAATCAAAAATATTTGTAAATTCAATGTGTTTTGGATTTTTGCAAACATTTTCTCATTTAATTGTCAATTGATTTAACATTTAATTTGTGACACAAAACCACTTTTGGATCAATTAGTCATCGATTAGTGGACTAAAGCGATGGCAAAGAACTCGGATTTGACTGATATTTGTCACAATGTTTTGGTTTGTATTCAATGTTTGCATTGATTTTCATAGCGTTAATGAATGGTTTGGTTTGTGTGGGTCTTTACCTAGTTATTCAGTGACGGCCGACACCTCCTGCACCTCCGCAACCGTCTCTAGACGCTAGGGTTGTCTATACTGTTGTTCATAAGGAGCCTTCTGCACTTCTTGCGACACCTCTGCCGCTTCAAGCAGAAGTCAATGCAATTCAATAATGTATTTATCACTCATTCATTGGATCCCAAGACCTGCTATAAGACGTGACCACTAATTGACGACAATCTTGTGTTTAGGAAAAGGATCTTCAGTTCGAGAACTACGAGAAAATGTTGAATTTGTCGATATCTGCGGCGAGACGTGATTTGAGCGCCGGTAGCCTTCCGGTGCTGTTGCTGTCGGACATCTTCGACTGCCGGACATTAGATGAATGCCAACAGCTGTTCGTTTTGATCGAAAACAAAGTCGATGTCTGGAAGGAAGAGGTGTTCTTCAAGAATGT
>CAJPVJ010003965.1:0-10205 GCA_905397405.1 Oppiella nova | reverse complement strand
CATATTAGATCTTACAAAGTCTTGTTGCTAACCAAAAGTCAATAGGATTTTATAATACAAATAAATCCTGAATATTTCAAGTATGGTGTTGTTTAGGTAATACAGTTTGGAGCAGTTATAACACTGTGCCCTTTATATACAGTGCCCTTTATGTAGAGTGCCTACAGAATATTCTTAATAACATTAAACAGCCATAAACATAAAATAATAAACTAATTTCAGATATAATTGGATCATTGTTTGTTTTAATTATCGTGCTTTTTATATTTGTGTGCATAAAAACGGTTTTAACGGTATAAATATACTGTATATATTGTATATTGTGTATAAAAAAGTAAAATATTTCTCAAATAAAATCATTTATGTTTATTATAAATTATAATGATACTTTTATTTATTTTGCATTCATAATTTCAGAATATATCATAAACTAAATAAAGTTATGAATAGATTATCTGACAGACAATACAAATATTACATCAACTTTGTCAATTATTCATATTAGATCTTACAAAGTCTTGTTGCTAACCAAAAGTCAATAGGATTTTATAATACAAATAAATCCTGAATATTTCAAGTATGGTGTTGTTTAGGTAATACAGTTTGGAGCAGTTATAACACTGTGCCCTTTATATACAGTGCCCTTTATGTAGAGTGCCTACAGAATATTCTTAATAACATTAAACAGTCATAAACATAAAATAATAAACTAATTTCAGATATAATTGGATCATTGTTTGTTTTAATTATCGTGCTTTTTATATTTGTGTGCATAAAAACGGTTTCAACGGTATAAATATACTGTATATTGTGTATAAAAAAGTAAAATATTTCTCAAATAAAATCATTTATTTTTATTATAATTTTTAACATATTAATATTTTAATAGTATAACACTAAATATGCAATTCTTATAAATTATAATGATACTTTTATTTATTTTGCATTCATAATTTCAGAATATATCATAAACTAAATAAAGTTATGAATAGATTATCTGACAGACAATACAAATATTACATCAACTTTGTCAATTATCATTTTCAGTTGGCTTTTATTACCAGCGGTACATATTATTAGACTCAGCCAGGTTTCTCCTACCTAAATGTGCTGAATTAAGTGACCCCTCCCTCGATGACATGGGTATATTATTTTGAAGTGTTTGTCTATTTTTACGTGTGAAGCAACATTTGCCAATGATAATTGCCTTGATAATAAGCACTAAGATTACCCAATAATACTTTGACCCAAAACTTGTATATCTTTTATTAATATAGCCAGGCGACTGGATTTTGCTACACTGGTCACATTTAGTACCCAGCTTATACAACTCGCCCGAGCAATAGCATCCATCACTTTTTCTGGTACACCATCTGTCAGCCAAACACGTCCGACACTCGCGACTATTACGACATCCATTGGGTTTACATATGTTTGTCCCGATTATAAGGTCAGTATTTGGTGAACACTCGCACCGACCCCCGCGACACACCAATACGTCCAACTCGGACATGTCGCTCACGCAGTCAAATGTTTTTGTACAGGGATGACCATGCATGTTTTTAAAACATACATTATTATTTGCGGGGTTTGGCGCAAACCCATGTCGACAAACACATGTATTATTAAATAGTATTTTACTTGTATTACAAACTCTATTCATATCATACATTTGACAATCAATGTCTATTAAACACAGGGAATATTGACATGTTTTAGAGTGTTTATCATAATTATAATTAGCCGGGCACTGGCATTGATAATTATGACAAAATGCTTTTGGGTGAACCAAACTCACATTATTATCAATGTCTATTAAACACAGGGAATATTGACATGTTTTTGAGTGTTTATCATAATTATAATTAGCCGGGCACTGGCATTGATAATTATGACAAAATGCTTTTGGGTGAACCAAACTCACATTATTAATGCGACAGTCCTCACATATTTTAAATACAGTAAAATAGAGTGGCATTTGTGTTATAAATTCTTGAACTTCTATACTTTTATTATCACAGAATACAGAATAATTAGGTAAACATAATATTGATAATGCATACAATATCTGACTTATATTAAAACACATTTCTAATATTATATACTGTAAATACTGTAAAGACACTTTAATCTAATTACAGAATTGTCTGTTACATCAAAATCTTATACAAACGGTGTAAATGACAGTTTCACAAAATTGTTTTCACGCAAAGGGCAATTAGGTTATGGATGAGGCTATTATACAAACGATTCATGTGCAAAGGTTTATTACCCATATCCTAGTGTAATAAATGCAATATTTAATTATACTTGTATTACAATAATTTACATAATCTGCTATAAGCATTAAACATTTTATCTACTTACTGTATTTTTACATCCTTAATTGAAACAGTAAACAATATTTATATAAATTGAAGTTCAAATATTTGTATATTTATCTATATTAACTTCTTTAAATAACAAATAAATTGTATTAAATATTTAAAGTATACAGTTTAATAATAACTTTATGATAGACATAAATATATAATTTATATAATGTTAAGATATTATGGATACTTGGTTATTTGGATTATTAAATATGTGATTAAAATCAACTTTACGTTTAACGGTAACATTGTAGTTAATTACAATATTCGGTTGAAATATGTAATAAAATTTATTTTTTGCTAACATTATAACATTATTAAAATTGGTGTATATTTCAAGTTTACTCCATACGTGTCGTATAGTATGAGTGAACATAACAATAGAGAAGCCAAACCATAGGCTTATAATACTCGCCGTTAGACTCAAGTACTCCTCGAACGACATTTTCAGTGATATCTCGTACACAACCGTCGGTTCCATTGAAGTCTCTATCGTTAAATCAAATTCAGATTTAAGTTCTCCATCACTGCTACTATGGCTATGAATTGTATAATAGTATTGAATACACTCTTATCGGTCTTTGCATTTATTTTCGCATTTCCCCCTAATTTCACCATGGTCATTATAACCGAAATTGTTCTCACATAATTTATCGCTAATTAGAATGTACGGAATTGTGTATGATGCATTATTACGTATACTTTCATCAATACACTTACCGTAACACTCCTTTTAGGTATTAACATCGTGGAAGCAGTTACCAAGGTGTTTATAATGTACAATCGTTTGCTTATATTGAGCAATACGCCAATATTAAGTGATCGCGAAGTGACAAAGATTGTTAGCAAGGTGAATAACTTGTCAAATAACCTGAAGTCGACGGCGATAATTGTGGCCGAGAGAACGGAGACATTCATACGGGAACGCATACGACTGGTTGAGGCCGGAATGAGCGAGGAGTACGCCACCCTGGTGCTCATCATAGCCATGCTTCAAAATAATACGCGCTTTAAGGGTACGCTTACCGCCCAAACAAATCCTCCTCATATAAAGTATCAAGCTTCATTTGCATCGAGCTACACGGCAGCTACTGTGGTGCAGTCGGTGAAAAAGTACGCGCTCAATGCGTTCGAGAAAGCACCTAAATTGATCAAGGTGGCGCCAGAGATAATGGGTGGAGTGGCCGCAGGGCTAGCAGTTGTGGGTCTGGCCTTCTCTCTATACGATTGCTACACCGCATGCCATAAGACTAATTTATCGATTGTGGTTATTGATGAAGTGGTCGATGTACTGACCAGTGGTCAGGAGTCGTTGAACTACTTCATCGGTCTGTTGAATACCATAAGGATCTCAATCAATCAGCAGGAGATCATTAATAGCCGACAAGAAGTGCGGGAATCCATGCATGAACTGCACCTGGAGTTCGCCAATTTTAGACGTGAAGTCCGGGATGGAAACCGTAGGCAAAATGATACATCTCAAAGGATCCTGGACACACTGTCCAGGCTTGATCGTATCTGATTGTGTGCTTTAATTTTAATATGCCCAATGCAGTTTTGTTTGATTTTTAGTCTTTTAAATGAATATGTTATTGGCTTTTAAAATATTTTTATTTAACTCTGCGTTAGGTAGTATATGTTTTTACACTTTAATTATGTCTTTTCTTATTACAATATAAAAAACAATATATTAATTATTCAATTTTAAGATTAATTTTCTTATGATTATTAAAATTATAAACTGCTCAGTAATATTACAAAATATGTTCTAAAGTATTGACAGATGTCTATGTAAATATTTGTATTGATCTTTTATGTACTTACGTTTTCGCTAATATGAACAAATATTATTTTATATAATAAGATTATAATAATTATATTATTTTATAAAAATTATTTTATATATTTTTATAATAAGCAAAAATATTTCCAATATATTGGAAATCGATATTTTAATTATTAATGTAAAAACCTTTTGGTGATATTATAATTTATAAATGTCACATAATTGTATTAATTTATAATTTCATACATTGATTTTATTATTACTTTTTCAACAAATGAAACAAAAATTACCCTAATTATTAATAATTAATATACTAAAATATATTAATTTAATAAATATAAATATACGGCAATGAAATAGATTTAATCTGTTAAAGAATATTAAAATAAATTATAGTACTTGTAGTTAGCTAGTAGATTAACATACGTAGAATAATATACAATAAGCACAAAAACATTTCATGAACAAATTGTTTCATTTATGATCTAAACATTAATATAACTATAAAGCTATTGTATTAATAATCAAAGTACATTATTTAACAAATACACACGTATTTAGCATTAAACATAACTTAAAACTTTTATCTAAAGATAATGTAGAGTATCAGGGTGGTGGTTGATTGCAATCATTTCAAATTGAAGGGGTCACATCATTTTGAACCACAATTCCCGACAATTGTGATCCATTTAACTCTGTAAATAAATTAATTCATTTAATTATTTGTAGATTCATCTCATACAAAAGTTATAACAACCGGGGTATTAATTGCCACTTTGTCTAGACCAGTATCCGTTACAAGAGTACCACTGTTAGTATTTATAGTTGTTTTAACTCTATCTCTATTACCAAGCTCCATTGAATTATTTGACCGGCCATTTATATATCTATGGGTTTGAGCTATTCTACGATTTTTACTAGAAATTCAAGGATATTTTTAAGCAAAATTAATATATCAATACTTATACAGAGTATAATCTACTTTTACCTACAAAGTGAAAATCATATAATTTACACTAAGCAAACTCATCACATTTTAAATAACTATTTATACTTATATCGTGGAAATGTGACATGTATGTATACAGTAGCTTGCTCATATAAATTATTTAATTAGACAAATTACACTAAACAATGTCTTGTATGAGATTATACGACCAACTCTTATTTATCAAAAAATATTTTCTTAACTTTTATAATATGCTTCATTTCAACAGTTTTACGATAAATATTAAAAATGTAAATTTTATTAAAGATGCTGTTCATGAGATAATGAATTATATGGGGGCGGGAGTTCTGTACATTCCTCATAGGTTGGGGGGTTGTCATCATTTTGGACCACAATTCCCGATAAAAGTGTTTCATTTAAATATGTGCTGTTAGTTGTATGTCTATCCGAGACAACAAGCACTTCGTACTCTTCTCTGTTGATTAGCAGCCTTTCCCTATCAATGCCGGTGTTCATTGAGGTAGACTCGCCAATAAGTCTATTACTTGATTCAACTGAAGTATGCCAGACCTCTGTAAATGGAAGTGGGATCACATTTGTAGGTATTTCAGAATAACGATGGTGAATATTATTACAGGCAACACAACATCCCTTAATTATAATACATTTAATAATAACCATAATAACTGTAAATGGTATGATAGAAAATAAATTATAGTTGAAACTGCTTTCATAAGTATTTTCATCAGTAGCATAGGTAGTAGTTACTAGATCGTTTATTGCAGGTGATAATGTTGAAGGTATATAAAAGCCACACGAGCTACACTTAATACCAGGGTCGTGTGGGCTGTCGGAACAATAACAGCCATCATTTTTTCTGGTACACCATCTCTTACTAGTATACCAACACTGTTCACATTCATAACTAATGTCACAATTCATAACTATTCTCTTTTGCTCACACAATTTTGTGCCGGCTATTAATTGATAATTGATTGGACACTGGCACACACCCGCCCAACATACTAGTTCATTCAATTCCATGTTACCATCATCGCAATCTACTGTCCTGGTACATGGTTGGCCATACATGCCTTTCTTAATGCATATATAATTGTTTTTAGGGTCGGGCGTAAAGCCTTGTTTACAAACGCATCGATATAATTGTTTGCTTGTATCACAAACTCTATTTGGATCATATGTTTGGCAATCACTGTCCGCAAAAGATTGAGAATAGAGACATTTTTTTGAATATGTATCGAGTTTGTAATTAGCCGGGCACTGGCACTGTTTATTATAACAAAATGCTCTTGATACTGATATATCTTGATACTTGAACCAGATACTGTTCACGTTATTAGTAGTAAAGGGGCAGTCTTTACAAACGGTAAATACACTGAAATCATTTGGTGATTGTGTCTTAAATATTTGTCTTTTTACATTTTGGTCGCAATACACGAAATAGTATATTGAATATAAAACACAGAATATTCTGAACGAATTAAAGCCCATATTTATCAGAATATTTAGATTAGTTACTTAATAACGCATGACATACAGTATATTGAATAAGTATAAAATATTTTATTATGACCAGAATTTTATAAATGTCGTATCATTTATGGTGGCATATATTTACGGTACATAAAATATTCTGGATAATATTACACAGTCACATACTGTACATCATAATAATATTATGATATCTTAATATAATTATAAATATTGTTTGTTTTAATTACTGTATATTTCTATTTTATGTATTCGAAATTGTATTTAAATCCCATATAAGTATATCCCATTTAAGTATGTGTGTCCCATACTTGTATACAGTCCCATATACTTGTATACTTGTGTGTCCCATATTTGTATAAATATCCATGATACAAATATCGGATATACTTATATCAGCGGATATTATGACTAACTTTTTGATTGCAATATGTGATGCATAACAGGCGTTGTTTGAAACAACACTTGTATTGAAATTCATATAAAGTTTTACATTTGTTTTGAATACTATACTGCTTACACTGGTTCTATACACCCCTAGTTCTGTTAACTCTTCGGTTTTGTTAACAAAATCTTAAAACATAAAGTCATTTCAATAGACTGTAATGTTAAATATAACCTGGTTTTGTTAACTACTAGTTTTGTTAACAACCCCTTTTTGTTAACACTTTTCTAAACATAAACCATATAAAGCAATGTAATATATTTTTAATTTAATTTACAAGTCGTACTGATACGGTGGGACACCCTATACTAAAAGTAAGTTTAAGTACCAGATTATATTTTTATCTTTTATAAGTAAAATAAAGTATAATAATATTATTATTTGTAATTAAAATAATTATACAGGTACCGTATTAGCAAAAAATATATTATATTCAATAATGCATAACTTATTATATGATAAATGTAGTTTTGAAATATTTTCATGAGAATGTAAGCAATTGAATAGTTTAATTAAAAATAATTTGCATACTTTGCTTTATAAATATAAAATTAAAAGTATAAAATATAACAACATTATCTAAACAAACAATATTCATATAATGTTTGTCACTGTTCAATATTTAATGTTTCTACGAAAATTGTGTGTATACAATATTTGATTGGCAACATGCTACAATCAGGGCTAAGTAAAAATACGTTGGATTCAAAAAGCAAAGAAATAGTACACATATAGAAAAATTTTGGTGATCCATAATAGTTTATTAACAAAATTTGTGACAGCTATTAGTATTTGTTATTTGTATTATTGTTTATGTCATAACTTTATGAGTTATTTCTAATAGTAGCTTAAGCATTTCAATGTTTATTGGTCTAATGCACATATAATTGCCAATTATTAATCATTTATTGTAAAATATGATTTCCTATGTCTAAAATATCAAATTATATCCTTTATAACGCTATTTAGACTCATTAATAAAGAGTCATTATCTCAGCTTACAAATTAAGTATTTGGCAATAGTATGCAAAACAAATGTAAAACTTTATATGAATTTCAATACAAGTGTTGTTTCAAACAACGCCTATTATGCATCACATATTGCAATCAAAAAGTTAGTCATAATATCCGCTCATATACTTATTATAATACAATTTCTTATACATAAAATAGAAATATACAATAATTAAAACAAACAATATTTATAATTATATTATGATATCATAATATTATTATGATGTACAGTATGTGACTGTGTAATATTATCCAAAATATTTTATGTACCGTAAATATATGCCACCATAAATGATACATTTATAAAATTCTGGTCATAATAAAATATTTTATACTTATTCAATATACTGTATGTTATGTAACTAATCAAAGATTAAGTAACTAATCAAAATATTCTGATAAATATGGGCTTTAATTCGTTCAGAATATTCTGTGTTTTATATTCAATATATTATTTTGTGTATTGCGACCAAAATGTAAAAGCACACATATTTAAGACACAATCACCAATTGATTTCACTGTATTTACCGTTTGCAAAGACTGTCGCTTTACTACTAATAACGTGAACAGTATCTGGTTCAAGTATCAAGATATATCAGTATCAAGAGCATTTTGTTATAATAAACAGTGCCAGTGCCCGGCTAATTACAAACTCGATACATATTCAAAAAGGTGTCTTTATTTTCAAGCTGTTGTAGACAGTGATTGCCAAACATATGATCCAAATAGAGTTTGTGATACAAGCAAACAATTATATCGATGCGTTTGTAAACAAGGCTTTACGCCCGACCCTAAAAACAATTATATATGCATTAAGAAAGACATGTATGGCCAACCATGTACCAGGACAGTAGATTGTAATGATGGTGACATGGAATTGAATGAACTAGTATGTTGGGCGGGTGTGTGCCAGTGTCCAATCAATTATCAATTAATAGCCGGCACAAAATTGTGTGAGCCTAAGAGAATAGTTATGAATTGTGACATTAGTTATGAATGTGAACAGTGTTGGTATACTAGTAAGAAATGGTGTACCAGAAAAAATGATGGCTGTTATTGTTCCGACAGCCCACACGACCCTGGTATTAAGTGTAGCTCGTGTGGATTTTATATACCATCAACATTATCACCTGCAATAAATGATCTAGTAACTACTACCTATGTAACTGATGAAAATGCTTATAAAAGCTATTTCAACTATGATTTATTTTTTATCATAGCATTTACAATTATTGTGGTTATTATTAAATGTATTATAATTAAGGGGTGTTGTGTTGCCTGTAATAATAATCACCATCGTTATCCTGAAATACCTACAAATGTGATCCCACTTCCATTTATAGAGGACTGGCATACTTCAGTTGAATCAAGTAATAGACTTATTGGCGAGTCTACTTCAATGAACACCGACACTGATAGGGAAAGGCTGCTAATCAACAGAGAAGAGTACGAAGTGCTTGTTGTCTTGGATAGACATAGAAATAACAGCACATATTTAAATGAAACACTTTTATCGGGAATTGTGGTCCAAAATGATGACAACCCCCCAACCTATGAGGAATGTACAGAACTCCTGCCCCCATACGATTCATTATCTCATGAACAGCATCCTTAACAAAATTTACATTTTTAATATTTATCATAAAACTGGTAAAATTAAGCATATTTTAATAGTTAAGAAAATGTTTTTTGATAAGTAAGAGTTGGTCGTATAATCTCATACAAGACCTTGTTTAGTGTAATTTGTCTAATTAAATAATTTATATGAGCAGTGCTACTGTATCACATAACTTACATATCACATTTCCACGATATAAGTATAAACTCAATAAATTTTACACTACTCAAACGAATCACATTTAATATACTAAAAGTGAAACATCCATTTTCATCTAATATGAGACATATTCATAACTATATAATTAAAACGAATTTTTATAGGAACTTAAAGACAAAATATTTTCATTAAATATTGAAATAAATATTTTATAAGATTTATTGCTGTTCATTTCAAATAGTTTACATGTATGTATAGCATTTGATAGGTAGACTGCTATTAAAAATGTAGCACATGACCAGTTTTACGTAATCAACACATAAATACATTTATTATTATTTTTAAAAAG
>CAJPVJ010003964.1:0-10206 GCA_905397405.1 Oppiella nova | reverse complement strand
CCCGGAACCCGTTGGACCGACCGGTGGACGGCATCGCCACCTATAGTGTGCAGCCGTACGAAGCGGGCACTTATCTCAACAAAATCCAGTGCTTCTGCTTCGAGGAGCAGCGGCTGAACCCCCACGAAGTGGTCGACCTCCCGGTGTTCTTCTACATCGATCCCGAGTACGCGGACGACCCCCGCCTCGAGAACGTCGACGATATCGTACTCTCCTATACCTTCTTCGAGGCTAAGAAAGGGTTGACATTACCGTCGTTTATGTCGTCGCCCGCAGCGCCTACACCCTCGGCACCGACACCACCATTGCTGCCGACCCCTCCCGGTCCCACACAAGCGGTGCAGAAGTTATAACGAGTTTTTATTTGTTTAAATGAATTGTTTGTTTTGACTTTTTTTGTGGTTTTAATTTGAAGACTTCCAATAAATATATATTTAAAACTTATAAAATGTTTTATCTATTTTAGATTTGCATTAATACTGTTGCTATGATTTATAAATCATTTTATAATGTATATATTATACCGTAACGTAAAAAACAATTCAATAAATAGTACAGTATTTGACAATTCATTTTCTTTTACGATATATTGATTATGAATAATAATATGAATGACACAAATATGTGTTATTCTCTTAAATCATTTCCTTTAATAATGAGGTTTTCTCATATAAAACATTAAATGTTTTTTTGTATTCAATATATTATAGAAAAAATTATTTATTCAATTATTTACTGTACAATCAATACTTTCAGCACTCATTATACTCGTATGAATTGTGCTTTTAAATAGCAATTTGACATACAATTGAATCCTAACTATTATACATTGCAACTAAAAATTATTTTTTAAAATTCTGAAAAATATTTTTTTTGTGTAAAAATATCAATTCAATTGCATGCTGACATTATAATTTTAAATTACATTTAAGTTCACAAATAGCTCAAATTAAATACTGTAGTGTAAAACAAAATATAACTTTTATAAAATTTTATATCGCTATAGAAAATGTTTGTTTTAAAATAAATTATATTTTTTAACTAGATTAAATGTGTGCATTTTACAAAACGTTAAAATATGTGCATGTTAACTATATGCAGGGTTTATTGTGTGTTAAAAATCAATTTATTTTTTATCCTTTTTATTTTATATGCGAGAGAGAGAGAGAGAGAGAGAGAGAGAGAGAGAGACTATTACTTGACAACATTCATACACGTATGCAATATATATGGAAATTCAATTGTAATTGACATTTAATGACAAACAAAACAATTGTTTGGGAAAAATAAGTTAAAAACATTTTTATTATAATTCAATATTTTATTTTATTTAGTCTCAACGTATTGTATGACTCAGTATAGCATTGAAAATTAATACCATACATTGAGTAAAATAATATACTAGTATCGGGTTTAATTTTAATTTAGACAAACTTGTGTGCTCATAAAATAGTTTATATAAAACTCATTGCAATATGTTTTTGGATACTTCATATGGTAATTGAATTGTGAATGTAAAAAACTTTCACATTATTTGGCAATCATTTAACTCTCAGTCCAATAACAACCCAAAAAACTTTTATCAACTTATTTCTGGTATTGAATTGTGTTTTATTATTACATGAAAAAACTGTTCACTCAACTGAATAAATATTTCATAAACTCATCTATTTATTACTCTCAGACTGTAATTTCTACTGTAATTACAAAATTGTTTTAATTGTCAATTCAATAGACACAGTGTTTGAGTGACTAGTGTTTGCTTGTACTGCAATTGCAATCAATACACGTAATGTAATTATAATACAATAAATTTTATATTATATTACTGTATACGACAGGTCTATTAAACGTGTACCGGTGCTGGTGTGGTGGAGGTGTATCTCTGATAACTGTGCTCACTCACTGTCATATCAATCGTCCGTATATATTAGGGTGTATTTCCCTTACATAACTGTCCAAAAAGGGTATTTATATTTTGACTCATTACAAAACTCCCTAATACAATTAATGAACACATTTTAATAAGCTATTAAAAACCCTTTACGATAACCTGTAGTACACTGTATCGTAATGTGTATTAATTAAGCAAAAGTTTTTATTATTATTATTTGTCGGGAAATTCAGTTTCTCATTGGTTTAGCGCTTAATTTCGTAGATTAGATAAGCGTTGACTCAATATATCGCTGTAATTATCGTTATTTCAAGTGTTGTTATGGTATATGCCATACATTTCGCTACTTTTCAATCGCTGATTAAAATAGTTTTCTCACTCATTATTATCTGTTAATTAACACTAATTTTCTGGTTGTCTCTCAGTTTTGTCGACCACACGACTGTCCAACGGTTACTTCGTGGGGGTTCAGCCGCTGCTCCTCGAAGCAGAAGCACTGGATTTTGTTGAGATAAGTGCCCGCTTCGTACGGCTGCACACTATAGGTGGCGATGCCGTCCACCGGTCGGTCCAACGGGTTCCGGGCCGTGAAGAAGGCGAGTACAGTCTCGCCGGGAAAGCACCGGATCTCCGGTTGGGTTGGCCTAAAATTCCAGGCCATCTGACTCGTCGTCTCGGCCGAGAAGGTGACGCGAATCAGTCGCTCCTCTTTGGCCGTCATATCCATAATCTTGCGGTTCTTCTTCTCGTCGACGAAGGCTTTCCCGCCCTTCCCTGTGCTCTGACAGTAGATCCGGTAGAGGGGAACGGCTGCGTAGGTGCCGCCCAACACCGCCAACACGAATGCCGTCGCGTATATCATCACGTCTTTGTTACGGCTCCGGGATGTCAGTCGACGTACTTGACTGCCGTTCAGGTGTCGCACCCATTGCTGGTGATGGTGTCGGTGCTGGCGAGCGGCCAGTAGTTGTGGCGATAAACCGGTGTTTAGGTGTCGGACCAGTTGATGGTACGGCCTGTGCTGTCCTGACGGCACCAGTAGTCTCGACCATAGACTGGCGCTGAGGTGTCCGACCCACTGGTGCTCGCGTGGCATCATTTGCGGTGATAATTGGCGTAAACTGTGGTAACACTTGCGGTAATCATTGGCTATAAGTCTTAAATTGAATGTCATTTGTGGCACAACTGGTGATACGATGGTGTGGTTGAGGACTGGCTTTTGGCACTGTTTTAGGTGCGCCCACACGAGCGCCGACATGTTATTAGCGTTTATAGTATATTACAATTAATTTGATTACTAATTAAAACCACAGTTTAGTTGTAATTGTGTTCACAATTGGAGTCAATGTTTACAACATTTTCTCAACACATGTCTTATCATTGAGTGGTTGTCATAGCAATGCTATTGTCGGCATAAATAACGGGCAAAACGTATTGAAAAACTTTTTTGTTTTGCTTTTAACAGTAAAGTATTGAAAACTTAAACTAATTTTAAAATATTTATCTTAAAATTGAATTAACTTTTAAAAATTCTTAATACAGTAAATACAGTAATAATGCCTTGGTCAAAATATTAAATTACTAGTATTGTATATGATTGCAGGAGCAGTTTATAACCAAAATAATTATAACACAAATACTTCATTTATGAACTTAATGTTAAACTTAACTCGTATGATCAATTGTTTTAATCTAGCTCAATTCTAAGTATTATTAATTTTAATTAAACGAGTAAACACGATTTTGGCGAAATTAATTAAATTATCACTTTTAGAAATTTTATTTTTTGAATTAAAATTAAATTATTTTATAAATTTAAATAATAATGTTTTGCGAAACCGTATGAATCGCCAACTCGTAGGACAGCGCCAGTGATATAGCAATGGTTCCCAAAGTGGTGGACGACTTACGATGAGATGTTGGCCTCAATATATGGCCAAATTGGATGACCGGTCAGTCCTTAGGGTGAAGACTGTATGCCAGCGATGGAGGGATGTGTCCGACCAGTGGTGAGCAAACATCACCACTCTTTTGGTCAAAGACGGGGACTCTGAGGACTTGGACGCTCAGCCCTACGGATACAGTAGTTATCCCAACAAATATGAGGTATGTTTGAGACAATTCAGGTCAAACACAGCCAATGGACAGACATTTCAGACAATTCTGACTAAAATTGTGGCCAAGTTTCCCGATTTAAAGCGCCTATACGTCCGTCTCAACGAGTCTAACATCGATAGGAATATCATGGCGAGTGTTGTCCAAAGCTGTGCGTACCGGGACCTCCAGTGCCTGTCCATACGGGCGTATTGTAATGTGTATATCAGCGAAACTGAGGCCCAAATCCTAAGTACTTCGCACCCAAACATCCGGGTCCTACAGTTTCAGTGGACTGTAAACTTAAGACAGCCGGCCATCGATATACTGCTCGAGAATCTGCCAAAACTGGAAGTGCTTATACTTCGGGACATCAGTTGGATCCATAGACCCGACCCTCCCGTATACGACCGGACAGTATTTCGACACTTGAATCCCGGTATACGAGTGATCCATACGAATGGCTATCTGTTCACACGGGATGTCATACAAGACATGACACTCAGACGGTACCATAGATTACGCGAATTCCGTGTCCGGTGGTTCGACATCACAGGTATGCCACTCATCGCCCAACACTTCCCGGCTATTGAACGGCTGGACATTTGGTTGTTTCGCGGCACGAATGACGGGTTCACTGACGACCAGTTCCACCAATTCTTCGTCGGTGTGTCTCATATGAAGTGTTTGACTGACTTTAGGCTCGGCTTGTCTCGTATGGATCCGTCGCCGACAACAGTGACCGCCCGTCAGATCAAACTCTTGGGTTTATGTCCGAAGTTAAAGAAAGTGGTTCTCATAGCGTGTATTCGCCGGGACTCCATACCAGCGATCGGACAGCATCTGACAAAACCGACAAACATTACATTATTTTCTGATGTAATGAGTAATGAGTCCATCGATCAGTTGATTGAGATTTCGAGCCAAAGACCTCAACAAAGGATTGAGTGTTGGTGTCGTGAGCGTCGCCCTCAAGATCACACCATTACCTCCAACTCTTTGTCTGTAAATTTCTATACACATCCATTATCTTCATTATATTTCTGGTGATTATGTTTCGTATCATTCAATACAATACAATTCTATTAAATTAGTTTGCAATCAGAAATAGTGTATGTTTTGTGAGTAACTTTGTGTAATGACGAATAACGGGTGGCCCAGCCTATTAGGACTATTTTATATTCAAATTAAAAATATTTACAATTATATTATATTAACAAAAACTATACCAAAATATTGGAAATTTATTAATATTTTATGTGCGATTCATAATATACTCAGAAAATGTCTACCCTGGTCACAATTTTAGTTTTAGTGCATGCATGTCTAATTTCTATGCATAAAAATCGGAAATTTCTTACAGATTTATGGGTAAGTCTTGAAAAGTATTGATTCACGCGATAATCAATTTAGTGATACAGTATTTCACG
The DNA here is from genome assembly GCA_905397405.1 of Oppiella nova. Classification (NCBI taxonomy): domain Eukaryota; kingdom Metazoa; phylum Arthropoda; class Arachnida; order Sarcoptiformes; family Oppiidae; genus Oppiella; species Oppiella nova. The sequence continues at coordinate 4,788 of CAJPVJ010003964.1, read as the reverse complement.
CAATAAAGTATCAGGGCATAAGACTGCTTGCTTTAATTTATGACAACTAGTATTATTGAATTATTTAGTGAACATTACTGTAGTATTGAATATAATTTGTAAGACAGGTATGGGATATGTTGTAAAAACTAGTTTAATGTGAATTATTGGTGCGATTGTGTGATCAGTGTATGACTTGTGGTGTTATTAGCGTAGACATCGACTACTGGTTTGCGTACAGAATAGAGACCCAAATGTGTCTTAAATTGTGTTATGTTTTCAATTCTTATTGATTCCTGAAATGAATCACAAAATTGGATTAGATTTAAGTAATGGTTAGTCAGTGACCACAAACTCACCGATAGTTTTGGGGCCGGCATTAGATCCGCATTCACTTCATTCAAATGCTTTTCATTGATTGGGTTTTCACTGATTATACTGACCGTCAGTTTCTTACGATTGGTTGACGAGTGGGAGAGATGTCTCTGTTTTACACATCAATTCATTAATAATTTAATTCATAATTAAAATAAAATTAAAAGTAATAATAATGACCTCAAAGAAGGCAATGATATCCTGTTTTGTCAACTCTTTGTGAGTGGGAGAGATGTCTCTGTTTTACACATCAATTCATTAATAATTTAATTCATAATTAAAATACAATTAAAAGTAATAATAATGACCTCAAAGAAGGCAATGATATCCTGTTTTGTCAACTCTTTGATGGCTTTCACTTCAATCTCATCCCTATTGAAGTCATACTCTTTGGACGATATCTCAGACCAAAGTCTATACGAGTTGTCGATCAGATTCTTCGGTTTCTCGAGTCTTCGTGTAATGACTGACTGTCTCTGTGTCTCAAAGTCCTTATCACTCATGTCTTCAATGTATTTATGAACCCATTGTATGAAAGCCTCGATTCTCTCATTCAGTTCTTTGGGTTTATAATCGGATTCAATGGTGAAAGTCATGCCTATTATAAAAATAAAATACATCAATTTAATAAATGTCTAATTAATCAAATATTTAGACTTCTGACCCACTACTCCATTACTGGTTGAGGTGTCGACCCTAAGGGACCCCAACTGCTGTTTAGTCATTAAATTGTCAAAAAACGGCTGTTTCAGTATTTGTCTTAAAAGTCTAATCTTTGCGTTTATTATGGTATCCGAGACTCCGATCTGAAAGTAGAGACGAATCGCATGTGTCTTATGAAAGGTATTCGTGGCCTCAAAGTAATGGTCGGATCCGTCGGGCAATTGGACGACACGATTGCGGAAGTGTTGCGATAGAGGTATGGGTTTGGTATTGAGGGCTGACTTGAATCGCGACTCAAACACATCGCAAACATCTATGGCTTCACTCGAGTCGATGTTTCCGTGTGCAATTGGACGACACGATTGCGGAAGTGTTGCGACAGTGGTATGGGTTTGGTATTGAGGGCTGACTTGAATCGCGACTCAAACACATCGCAAACATCTATGGCTTCACTCGAGTCGATGTTTCCGTGAATGAAGGCCTCGATATGGAAACGGGACAGTAGTTGGGATACCAGTGCTGATACATTATCCACAGTCAGATCATCTACTGTCTCAAGAAGATCTTCATAGGTCCAGAAGCTGTCAGTAGTAATAGCGTCGGTATATTTCATAAGCAATGTGATTTGCCAATTAGCATGGTAATTCTTGAGTTCACGAATGTATATCTCTTTAAACACTTCAAACTTTTTGGGGTCTATTTTGAAAGCAATTAATTTATCCAAAACAGTGGTCATCAATGAGTTTAGTTTGTCGTTATATCCGCCAAATGTTAGCTAATAATTGAATGAAAATATAAACGTTTTAATGAATGAAAGGCATAAAAATTATTTTCATATTTATTTACTTCAAGACCAGTGTCTGTGGGAAAGTCCGCGACTATATGATAGAAAAGTCCTGCCATTTGTGCCAAATATGAACACTCAGTGATATAATCCCAGAATATATTGGTAAATAATTTTATGGCATTTTTACCAAAAGGGCTGTCATTTAGGGCCGGGCTATAAATCACAAGAAATTATCAGATTTAAAATATGAACAGGCAATAAAAATTGATAATAAAAATACAGTACTTGGTTAGTTTGAATTTATAGAAAGCCTTTGGAGTGCGATATTGATTGTCCTGCAAATGCCAAACACGAGAAAACTCTGTGTTTCTAATCATTTGTGGCATTTGTTTCACGTTATCATCGGTTGGCTTAAGAGTAAAGTCATAGGGAATGAAGTCATTCTTCGGTGGAAGTGCTAAGTTGTCATTGAATCCAATGTTTAGCCACTTCTGGATCTTCTCTGGAGGAATATCTTGTTGTGTATACTTTGTTGAGAACCACTTCTCTGTCTGGTCTGCAATTGTGGTGAACTGTTTGGACACAACTGTCACTCGCATGCGATCCGGAGTCAAGTGATTGAGTAAATCAGTGATCAAATCGGGTCTGAACTCATCCATCGTATACTTAGCACTCATACACTCGTCAATCGGATAATCCTTTAACACGAAAATAAAATAATACAAGTACTGTATAAATAATCTTAAAATAATAGCTAAAATCAATTCATTACGTGAAGACTTGTTGCCAACCGGACTGTAAAATACATATTACTCCACATCTCATAGAATCTGAAATCAATTTCATGGGTTTGTCTCAACTCGTTATGAAACGACTCGTTTGGACTCTCTCTCTCTGAAAAATATGCAATCAATTCATTAATAGATCAAAATATTCTGTATATTCTTGAATACAATAAACTCATACATACTTTGAGTAAATTAATGTATTGAAAGACCAGTGCAATGATATCATCCGTGTGGTCCATACCCTGTTCAGTTAGGTCCACATTAATGCAAAAGAATGCAAACCCAGGGGTTTGGCCGCAACAACAACCTGTACTTAATTGGGTGCACCAGTTGCGGGATTTCAGCTCCGATAGTAAACTACCCGGCCCCTCGTGACCGATCAAGTTATCTAGATACCATTTCGGTTTAGACCTATAAATATAATATATTGATTAGTAATCAAATTTTTAAAATAATTACAATTTCAGTAATACCTGTAGTGTGCGGACATATCAGGGATGGAAAACATTATTTTCATACTCTGTTTGTCATCAATCGGTACAATAAAGCACTGTTTTCGTAGGTATGGGTCTGAAAATGGATTAGTAGTCCATTTGGGAGCGATTGCACTGTTATTCCGGATTCCGGAGAACATAGGAATCACTAATTCTTGCAATTCTTGTATACATTCTGTGTATTCATAACAATAATAACTATTAGTATGTATTAAGTGGTCAACACTTATGAGTCAAACCTTTGCCCAAAACNTTGCAATTCTTGTATACATTCTGTGTATTCATAACAATAATAACTATTAGTATGTATTAAGTGGTCAACACTTATGAGTCAAACCTTTGCCCAAAACGACTAAAGACATGATATTTGCTGAATACCAGCGCTCGTGAAACGACAGCAACTCCTGGCGGACATCAATGCCTTTGGCGTAAGGAATCTCTTTCAACGACTCATTATTTGCTGCATTAAAAAATAAATAACAGATTTACAAACAAAATACTTTTACATATTTATCTATAAAACCCATTTGAAATTTGCTGTAATCATGATCCGGGTCAGATAAACACCTGTCCACTGAATCCTCTCTATAATGTCCGTTAGTTATGTAGGACTCATACTCCGAGTTAATGGCGTTTATCTCCCTTTCCATCGCACTCTCTGTGAACAGCGGCTCAATGAAGAACTGCGCGAATCTGACCATACATTTGAAAATTTTATTTAACAATCAAAACTCAAAATTTACATTAAGTTAGGTTACATACCTGTCCAGAGCACCGGGTAGATAGTCAGTGGCTATATCAAACAAATATGCCGTGTATGTGGAGGTTGTCCGGGTATGTATTACCGAGCCGCCATTACTTGAGATGTATTTGTGGTAATCATTATCACCAGGGTATTTACGAGAGCCTAGGAATAACATGCGCTCTAATAAGTGGGCCAACCCTTGCACCTCCCATGGGTCCGACATCGAGCCCACATTGAGGGACAGGGAGGCCGCGGATTTGTCTGCCTCCACATCACTGATTAATATGACTTTTAGGCCATTCCTGAGTACCAGTCCTTTGTATTCACGTTTATCTTCTGGCGATTTAATGATATTTTTGTGGATTTCAAGAATTGAGTCATTCATTGAAGTCATTGTAAGTATTATTTCTGAAAAAATATTTATTAATAAATACTGTACAGTATATGGTACTCATTAGTTGCTAGTATAATCTATATTAGTAAAATTAATTTAAATTAAACGAATTACATATATTTTAAAATAATTATAACATAAATTGATAATTTTAGTTGATAAAAGTTTTAGATAAATTATTTTATAAATACACAACTAAATATAATAAGCAAGCTTTATATGCAATACAAAATAAAATTTTAAAAAATGATTACCTGATTGGCCAAGGTTATTTAACCAGTTTCTCGTTAATAGTAAAAACTTGCTTCAAATAATATTTTTATAATATTATTAATAATCATTAATTTTTTTTCAAATTTAAAGCCTAAACTTATAGAAACTAATGGTTAGTAACTTTGAAAACAAAACGTTTATTTAAGGCACGCATTGCTACCTAACTCTGGGTGTCAGCTAAAGGGGTTTGGAATCTTAAAATTTGAAATATACCATAATATTCTATATTAAATTCTAAACACATTTAGCTAGCTAAATTTTGCGAATGGATATATACACTATTAGAAAAA
>CAJPVJ010003961.1:0-10207 GCA_905397405.1 Oppiella nova | reverse complement strand
TTATTCTGAAAAATAAAATATAAGTGTTTTCAACTGAATTATATATTTTAATAGAAATTCTGATTAATTATAATAAGAATAAAATGATTTTTAATTATCAAGACAATGTAAATAATATATTCCAATATCAATTCACTTATATATTAAATAAATGTATGTATCCACGTCTACATCTACATATTATCATATTTTTTATTATGTATATTATCATTTGATTCAATTGATTATTACTATAATGGTTTTTTCTGTTAATTTCAGTACCTGTTTATCACTGATGCGATACTTAATTAAGTTGTTGTTGTTATGTAGAGTTAGCTATAAAAGAGAAATATATTTTTTATTTAAAGTGCATATAGATTATCATTTGTTTTGTTATTCTGTATTAAACTAAAATGACTTTAAAAAACTTATTATAATATTGAGAACAAATTGTTTTCAATTGCACTACACGTTAATAATACTGTAATGTACTGAAAAATATAACAGTAAATGCAATAAAATTTTTAGAAATGTGCTGGCGCACAATTAGCTACCACTACATCAATCAATAAATTACTTTCAATATATCAAAATATTTTATTAACTGTCACTGATATCATTAGTGACTGTTAAAAAGTAGGCAAATTAATGTCAGTCACAATTTTCACAATATACTAAAAATCATATTTTAAAATAAATGACAATGAATATTATTTAATATTTATAGCAAAAAATAAATTAAAAATTTTATTATTTAACAAACGCATTATTTTAATTAAAACTTCAAATTAAATATTTTACTTTATTCTATACATTCATTTTATATTTAAATATTTTAGTTTAATATTTTGTAACTGTATATATTTTGATGTGATGAGTGAGTATTAATTTATTTATTTTATAAAACGCATAAATTATAAATTAATAATAAAGACAAAATATAAATTTAATAATTAAAATCTAAATTAACAACTTTAAGTTAAATCTGAGTTTGATTTAAATAAAATACATTTTAATTAATTAATATAAACTATTATTTAAATATAAAATTCAAAATTGTTTATTGAAATTAAATAGTAGAATAGATTTTTTAGTTCAAATAAAAAGTTGCATCTATTTGACACTGGTACTATCTGGTGCTGTATTGAAATCAATATAGTGTCAAAATATTCTTGAAAATACAGTAAAGTATATACTAAAGGATAAAAGTATTACAGAATCGCAGAATCAATATTACAAATAATTTTATAAAACTTTACTTTTTATGATTTGTAAAGTTTTGAAAATAAATTAGATCTCAAAATTTAAATATATACGTCTAATGGTTTGCAACCAAACCGTACCCGAGGCATTTTTATTCATTTAATTTCATCCATAATGAATTATAACGTCTATTTGCAAATATATTTTGCTTTTTAGCATTTGTCAAACTTTTACATTAAATATCCTTTTCATATATTTCCATTGAATTTGGAAACTTTTGGCACCCGTTTTAGTTGACAAAAATAAAATTTTTATGTATTTTAGTGTTAAACAAAACCAGAGTTTTAATGCCTCAGAGTTTTTATGCAAATATTATACTTTCATTTAAAAGGGCTTTTTATTATAACAAAATAATGTCTAAAATGAATGCTTTAGTATTGAATTCAAGTCTCTCTTGTAATCAAATGATAATACAATTCGTTTTTCTATATTTAATTCAATTGTAAACATATAATAGATTTTTTTGAGAGAGATTTCTTTGCTTTTTAGCTCTGATTCAGAAGAAATTTGTTTTCAATTCAAAAAATATATACTTCTGTAAAAGTGTTTTGAAAGAAACACATTTTGTGTGTGAAATAAAATCCCGTTTTCTGTGAGATACTTGATGTTTAGAAATTTACTCCAAAAATACATAACTAAACAAATATAACACAATTTTTTTTGTGACGGACAAGTCAAATAGAAAATAAATGTTAATTGTATTTACTAATACTGTATATAGATGTTTTTCATTCAAATTATTATGTATTCGGAGTTTGAGCTATAAAAATAAGTTAAATGTTAACTCTATTTGCTGTTCAAATAGGATGAGAGAGAGAGAGAGAGAGAGAGAGAGGGAGAGAGTTACTGAAAAATATAACAGTAAATGCAATAAAATTTTTAGAAATGTGCTGGCGCACAATTAGCTACCACTACATCAATCAATAAATTACTTTCAATATATCAAAATATGTTATTAACTGTCACTGATATCATTAGTGACCGTTAAAAATAGGCAAATTAATGTCAGTCATAATTTTCACAATATACTAAAAATCATATTTTAAAATAAATGACAATGAATATTATTTAATATTTATAGCAAAAAACAAATTAAAAATTTTATTATTTAACAAACGCATTATTTTAATTAAAACTTCAAATTAAATATTTTACTTTATTCTATACATTCATTTTATATTTAAATATTTTAGTTTAATATTTGCAACTGTATATATTTTGATGTGACGAGTGAGTATTAATTTATTTATTTTATAAAACGCATGAATTATAAATTAATAATAAAGACAAAATATAAATTTAATAATTAAAATCTAAATTAACAACTTTAAGTTAAATCTGAGTTTGATTTAAATAAAATACATTTTAATTAATTAATATAAACTATTATTTAAATATAAAATTCTAAATTGTTTATTGAAATTAAATAGTTGAATAGATTTTTTAGTTCAAATAAAAAGTTGCTTCTATTTGACACTGGTACTATCTGGTGCTGTATTGAAATCAATATAGTGTCAAAATATTCTTGAAAATACTGTAGTAAAGTATATACTAAAGGATAAAAGTATTACAGAATCGCAGAATCAATATTACAAATAATTTTATAAAACTTTACTTTTTATGATTTGTAAAGTTTTGAAAATAAATTAGTTTTAAATTTAAATATATACGTCTAATGGTTTGCAACCAAACCGTACCCGAGGCATTTTTATTCATTTAATTTCATCCATAATGAATTATAACGTCTATTTGCAAATATATTTTGCTTTTCAGCATTTGACAAACTTTTACATTAAATATCCTTTTCATACATTTCCATTGAATTTGGAAACTTTTGGCACCCGTTTTAGTTGACAAAAATAAAATTGTTATGTATTTTAGTGTTAAACAAAACCAGAGTTTTAATGCCTCAGAGTTTTTATGCAAATATTATACTTTCATTTAAAAAGGGCTTTTTATTATAACAAAATAATGTCTAAAATGAATGAGTTCTCCATTCATCCAATGCTTTAGTATTGAATTCAAGTCTCTCTTGTAATCAAATGATAATACAATTCGTTTTTCTATATTTAATTCAATTGTAAACATATAATAGATTTTTTGAGAGAGATTTCTTTGCTTTTTAGCTCTGATTCAGAAGGAATTTGTTTTCAATTCAAAAAATATATACTCTTGTAAAAAGTGTTTTAAAAGAAACACATTTTGTGTGTGAAATAAAATCCTTTTTTCTGTGAGATACTTGATGTTTAGAAATTTACTCCAAAAATACATAACTAAACAAATATAACATTAAATTTTTTTGTGACGGACAAGTCAAATAGAAAATAAATGTTAATTGTATTTACTAATATATAGATGTTTTTCATTCAAATTATTATGTATTCGGAGTTTGAGCTATAAAAATAAGTTAAATGTTAACTCCATTTGCTGTTTAAATAGGATGAGAGGGAGAGAGAGAGGGAGGGAGAGAGAGAGAGCATTAGTGCCAAATGCATTATTTCAACTAATTTATAGGACTTTTATTTTAATGAAAAATAATTTGCATTTTCTTTAGATTTTCAAAAGAAAATACAAATACTTAGAGAACTTATGTTCTCTTATCTCTTAAGATACTATTGTTTTTCATAATTATTCATATAATTATAAAACAGTATTAATATTAATGTAATGTTTTGTTTAATATGTATAGTTTAAAACTTTTCAGATATTAGTGAACAAAATGATATATTAATGTAAGTATAGTGTTAAATTATAATGGTATCCATAAAAATATGAGTTAATGTAATGGAAATAATATTCTTAATGAATAATTTTTTCATATAAACTTATGTACCGAATGTTAACATCATGTGAAATATATGACAAAAATATGGATTAACTTCAGTGGTAAATGCATAAGCCTTGAGCACTGGCTTAAACCAAAATCAAAGTTAAAAACTAAAACTTTATATAAGTTATTTCCACATCATATGATGTTTATCGTGAAAAATATGACTTCTACATAACGAATACTTAATTTATAAATATTTACATCAGACATATTTATTACGAGTCCTTTTCTAATCGTAATCTTCAATATGGATTAGAGAGTAAACCATGTATTGGTTGTCAAGAAAGTTATTTTTCTTTTTTAATTCTTTTCATCAAATCAATAAATGTCTTGTTTTAGCCATTGGCCGGGTATTACTTTTTCACAGGCCCAATACAGTATGATGGCCCAACAACAACTAATATAATACTTCATATGACTATTACGGGTTATATCTTACATGACATGAATGAGAATATATTTTTATTGCCAAACACTTATAGCTTATAGATATCATTGTCTCACAAAAAATAAACTTTGGGCACAATTTCGTAAAATGTCAAACATAGCTATATTTTTGTTGATCTAAAAATGGTTCAAAATTGGAGAAAAAACTTTAATTTCTCTCAAATATCCGGCAAAAATATTTCGCAAAAACCTAATATATCCATAAAAAGTTGTGTTTATATTTATTTTACCGAATATTAAAGCGCTATAAATATTTATTGCCAAGAATTTCCTACAATGATCGGCACAGTTAGCCTTAAGTACAACTCATGTGGTGTTAAAAGCGTTGAATATTACCAAACGTGTGTAAATTCTGTATTACTAAACAATATATAGGGGTTTGGTGTACTAGACTAGTATGAAATTTATTATAATAAGTCTTGTATTGAACAGACATCACTTTTATTAAATGCAGGAATTGTATTATAAGGAATTTTTATGTCTATTTATATCATATAATTAAATTGTAAATTAATCTCAAGAATAATTTCAGAATTTGTATAGTTTTTGCGGGTTATTAATGATAATTTGAATAATATATTAGAAATGATTTTTGATCTAATAAACTCAATCTTATGGCTAAATTAAATCTTAGCTTTAATTAAAGATAAAAAGTAATCTAATCATTTATAGTATATATTTATACTGAATTTAATGGTGAATAATATCATTAGATTGTAATTCAAGGAAATGAACTGTAATTCTAGACAAATCGGAGTTTGTATTCAAATTTAGATTGAAAGCGATAGTAAAACGTGAGTTTAACTTAAGGCCAAAAACAATAAGTTTTGTGAAAAGTGGTAAACTTTTTGCTCAGTTGTTTGCGGAGAAGCGAATGGTATAGTAATGAGTGCCTGTGTTTTGGGCTCACTTTTGGCCTACAAATAGCACTGATTAACGACTATAACTGGTGTAGCGATTCGTTTGCGACCAAATAAATGAGCCCTAAAGGAGTCATAAATCGCTATAAAAGTTGCCTAAAACTGAATAAAATTGAGGCGAAAATCTATAGTGAAATGGGATGTGCGAGGGCGAAGACAAATCAGTGCACAAACATTGGCTACAAATGCGCTCAATTTGACCGATAAATAAACCTCAGAATAAGGGCACAGAATATACAGAATTTTATACAGAATTGTATGGTATGTGCAGAATATATGAGAGGATACTTGCAGTTATATTGTCGATAGAATTGTAGTGCTATTAGTAAATAAGAAATCTATTTATTTAGCAAACAATTAATCTAATTTCACTCAAATAAATAGATTCACTATTAATGATTTGAGAAAAAAACTGCTCAAACATTTTGAAACGTATCCATTATTTCTTAATTCATACATTTGACAACTGGATGAAAATACATTTCAAAATTGTCAATCGATATTTACAATTGAAATAAATATATGAAAGTATTGCACCAAAAATACTATGAATCCCGCATCACATGCCCATATAGTTTGGTAATGACTGCGAATTACTGGTAATTGTGTTGAGAATCGCAACGAAAAATAATTTTAATAATTTTTGTTATAAAACTAATGTCTAGTAATAATCGTTTAAAATGTTCCCCAAAACGTCTAATCATAATATTTTTGAGGCAATTCTCGCAGTGAAAAAAAGGTTCAGAATTTAAAGGACAGAATAAATAGATATAAAAGTTGAACGAAATTATTCCGGAGAAAAGCCTTATTAATGAAGTCTATAACGGAAAACTATAACTAAAAACTGGAAAACTATAAATTATTGCCTTTGATTTACGTCCGAAGTAATCAAAAAGATTTTTGAGCTCAAAAATGAACGCAAAGATTAAATTTATTGCAAACTATTTGTTATATTAGCCCTGAAAATAGGTTTAAATATATAAATTCTAGATTTTATGGTTTGGAAACATTTTTGTTCACATAATTATATTTAATACAAATAACTATATGAGCTTGTATAAAGTTATGGGTTGGAAATATATAATAAAACTCGCTGTTAATTATGATTTACGAGTTTCGCTATTCAATTAACTTTAAAATAGTTTTAGTTTTCATTTTTAATGGTATTGTTTGATATAATATATGTCATGTCGATAAACGTACCAACATGAGTATTAAATTAAAGGTTTTATCCATGTGGGTAGTTTAATCCTAATAAAAACGGTTTTAATAAAAAAAATGTATTTATAACTAATTATTTAGAGATAAAAATAAAATAAATGTACAATTTCTGTGAATTATTTTACTAATTACTATATCAATTAAAATTTTATATTATATTTATAAAATACTTTCACTACTAATCTTGGAATCTGAGCTTATGTTTGTAGAAATTATTGACTTTTATATTATATTAGGCTTTAGTGAGTGGGAGACTGAGAGAGAAAATGTATTTCTGATATATGAGTTGCAATGACTTGCTGTGAATTTGAGATAAAATTGAATTCATATACACTTTACAACTAAACTGTAAGAAAGCAAAAGCAAAAAAGATTGACTCAAAGCATGTGATGCTTAAAAGTTTTTCCTACGTTTCCTCCAAAAGCCTTGATCTTAACCGTGAACTGACTTTCATATAAGTATTTAAAAGCAAAAAAAAGTTTATCAATAAGTTATACGGTATAAATTGTATGATATATAAAAAGTTCATAAAAATATAGCAGAGAGTGGAGTTGAAGTGACAAATAAATTGCGTGAAATAATGCAGAGAGAAATGTATGGACACAGAGTGAGTACAGGGGATGTGTGTGTGTGTGTGTGAGAGAGAGAGAGAGCATCACATATACGGTGAATGAAAAAGAGATATATATTGTAGAAACTCCTATTCTCTTGTATAGTATATACAGTACACTGTTATTCTGATTTTAAAATTTTTCTGGTAATGGAAAATAAGGTTTAGAGAGAGAGAGAGAGAGAGAGAGAGAGAGAAAGAGAAGTATATAGAAAAAGATTTTAAGCCTAAATCCTAAAATTGACACAAAAACTTTACGCTAGAAAAAAGTATTGCAACAAAAACCTTATTTTCCATTACTAGAAAAATTTTAAAACCAGAATAACAGTGTACTGTATATACTATACAAGAGAATAGGAGTTTCTACAATATATATCTCTTTTTCATTCACCGTATATGTGATGCTCTCTAACCTTATTTTCCATTACCAGAAAAATTTTAAAACCAGAATAACAGTGTACTGTATATACTATACAAGAGAATAGGAGTTTCTACAATATATATCTCTTTTTCATTCACCGTATATGTGATGCTCTCGTTTTGTGCCAATTCTAATAAATATCTCCCCCGAAGACATTTGATTGAATTTTTATATTTCACTTTCTTTCTCGTATACAGTATTATATGGTTTATAGCACTGAATGTGTCATAAATTTATTTCATATGCTCTACTTATGGCACTGGAGTAGAGCCTATGGTATTATAGCCGACACTTGCCTTTACAACAGATTTACACCGAAAACCAGTATTAAATCTGTTAATAAAATTCAATTTCCACAGAATTATTGCATTTACTAAACAGAATCGAAATATATTAATACCTATAGTGATGATATTTATACATATTTATATTCTCGTTTATTTACATTCATGTGACTCTGAATAAATTCTTGAGAAAAGTTAAATAAATTTTATTTAACTAAAAAATAAAAATTGTTTTCGTATTCTATTTGTTCAGGATAAATTATTTTTATTTAACTCGGATTTTATGTAATAAAATATTTAAATTTAACTATGGTCGATATAAATTTTTAAATTCCTTACAACAGTTTTGACATTTATTACAATTTATAAATATAAAAATAATTATTCAAAAGAATTTGATTTTTAAAATTATTTATGAATCTCACTAAAGATTGACATAAATTTATTTATCAAATAATATCAACATGCATTTATGCTGAACATTTATAGTACAAACCATTTCATCTAGGAGTCTATAAATGTAAAGATTATGAGTCTAAACATATGAATTGAATAAAAATTTTGAACATAGCTTAAACTTAAATCCTCCTTTCATGCAATTTATTTAAAAAGCAAATGATTTCTTGTGAATCAATTTATTAGTAGATTTTACTGCACCATACATAACATACTGTGCCTATAAAAATATATTTGATAAAAAAGTTTTAAAGCAAAGAATATATAACTTAAAGAAAGAAAACATTGATTTTAATGTCATATAATAAGAAGACAAACTGTTTTTTGGGTAAACATTAAGACATTCTTTGACTTCAAACCAAATATAATAACGATTCCTATGGGCGCCACTACTTCTCACTAATATTATGTAAGCGACTACACTATCATAAATCAGCGACTTTTTATAACTTGCAAAATTCAATACAACTGTCCAACTGTCTGAGCACTGAGTGCTTATAAATTTATTTATCAAATAATATCAACATGCATTTATGCTGAACATTTATAGTACAAACCATTTCATCTAGGAGTCTATAAATGTAAAGATTATGAGTCTAAACATATGAATTGAATAAAAATTTTGACATAGCTTAAACTTAAATCCTCCTTTCATGCAATTTATTTAAAAAGCAAATGATTCGTTACAACAGAATTTCTTGTGAATCAATTTATTAGTAGATTTTACAGCACCATACATACCATACATAACATACTGTGCCTATAAAAATATATTTGATAAAAAAGTTTTAGAGCAAAGAATATATAACTTAAAGAAAGAAAACATTGATTTTAATGTCATATAATAAGAAGACAAACTGTTTTTTTGGGTAAACATTAAGACATTCTTCGACTTCAAACCAAATATAATAGCGATTCCTATGGGCGCCACTACTTCTCACTAATATTATGTAAGCGACTACACTATCATAAATCAGCGACTTTTTATAACTTGCAAAATTCAATACAACTGTCCAACTGTCTGAGCACTGAGTGCTTAATGCATTTAATTATTGAGTTTGTAAACAAATTTTATGTTTATAATTTTGGTGTTATTATGAGCTCATGTTACCATAACATAACTACAAAATACACAATTATTGTACTTTATTATAATATTAAATTATACATTAAGAGTCCGATTATATAACAAGGATTTGATATAAATTATATGTATTATAAATGTTTACTGAATTGCTTCAAAGTACCAATTAATAGATTTTTATTTATAATGAAAACAACATAGGATTTAATTTCTGAAATCATTTTGTTATCATATAAAATAGAGTAAAATAATTTGATTTAACAAACATTAAGCATACAGTATATTCTGTCATAATAATGAATATCTTTAATTTTTAAAGTTTATCTCAAACTTTATTTGATAATTGAATTTGTCAAATAAATGTTTTACAAAGAACGTTAATTATTTGAAATGATTACTGAAATGAAAAGCATTTGTCAAACAGTTGTCTAAAATGTGTGCTCAAAACAAGTGAATCCCTGTCCATCAGTTGGTTAATAGCAGTCATCTCACGATAGGACTAATGGAATGACACAAAGACTGAGTGAATGGAGGGCTCTATCTATTAAGAGCTGAAAAGATGTCACATCTCTTGATTGCATAGACTATAGTCTGGAGTACTTTTAGACCCAAAACTATAGTCTAGAATACAATTACGATTAGAAGAGTAATCGATTTGATTAGTCTCTAATTAATTAGTAGTTCTCTGGCAA
>CAJPVJ010003960.1:0-10208 GCA_905397405.1 Oppiella nova | reverse complement strand
CCAAAAGGCCTAAACTTGAATAACTAACTGACCAATGGTCATTTGGCTTAATTTAAGTTAGGCTAGGTTAGGTTGGGTCAAGACACGTCTATTCCACTAATCTAATTAAATCTATGTCCACTGGTCAGTTAGTTATTTGAGTTTAGGCCTTTTCGGTTTTAGGCCTTTTGGGGTAGAACCGTATATTTGTTTGTAATAAATCAGTTATATTTCTAAATTTAACAATAGTTTCATCAAAATTAGAAAATTATACGTTTAATAGTCATTACGAAAGTATATTCATTGAATTGTCGGCAATAGGATCGGGAGGTTTTGGTACTGTTTTTAAAGTAAAGCACAGATTCGATGAACACATATTAGGGATACCGGAAAACAACTTCCGATTTATGGTACCATTTATTAAATTAATTATTATAAAACTTCTACTTGGATTTATACATCAATTAATATATCATTTTGAAGAGTGAATATCTGGCTTTAATCCTATATTTTTATTTTTCCAAAATTATTTCATTTAACCATGGTAATTTGACATCAATCTTTGTTCACATTTTACATGTAATTAAATGGAAATTTTGTATGATTTAACACAATTTAAATTCAATTATGTATTATAAAATAACCACTCACACCATTATAACGTGTTATAGGTTTTTAGAAAGGTCTATATATCGGCTTTCTAATTAAGCATATTAAGTTGACCTTGTTTCTATATTGTGACCTTTGAACTCAATTATTGACCTTTAGTGAGAATGACAAAAAACTTTATAGAAATTCCAATCACGCCGGGGTAAACTATACATCATTTTATTTGGCATTACTTTATGACTACAAAACAGTTTACAGATTAATTCTACCTAGTGTAGTTTAGAAATGGCGGCCATTTATATTTTTACCGACATTTTCTGGTCAGTCCTAGTATGTTTTTGATAGCAAATTACCATGGTTAAATGAAATAATTTTGGAAAAATAAAAATATAGGATTAAAGCCAGATATTCACTCTTCAAAATGATATATTAATTGATGTATAAATCCAAGTAGAAGTTTTATAATAATTAATTTAATAAATGGTACCATAAATCGGAAGTTGTTTTCCGGTATCCCTAATATGTGTTCATCGAATCTGTGCTTTACTTTAAAAACAGTACCAAAACCTCCCGATCCTATTGCCGACAATTCAATGAATATACTTTCGTAATGACTATTAAACGTATAATTTTCTAATTTTGATGAAACTATTGTTAAATTTAGAAATATAACTGATTTATTACAAACAAATATACGGTTCTACCCCAAAAGGCCTAAAACCGAAAAGGCCTAAACTCAAATAACTAACTGACCAGTGGACATAGATTTAATTAGATTAGTGGAATAGACGTGTCTTGACCCAACCTAACCTAGCCTAACTTAAATTAAGCCAAATGACCATTGGTCAGTTAGTTATTCAAGTTTAGGCCTTTTGGATTTTAGGCCTTTTGGGTGAGTCCCCAAATATACAATTAGTAATAATTCGTGTTAACCGGCAGTTATATTATCCGCTAAATTAGCCGAAAGCTCCCTTTCCTCGATTTTGAAGACCGGCTTTTATTAAGCCTACGTTTTCCTCAACCGACCTAAAGTTGTCTTTTAAATGAATTAAAGTGAATAAATTAATTATAAATTTAACAGATTATAGCATTATATCATCTTTATTTACCATCATATGACGAATAATCTGCATTTGAAATAGCATTGAATGGGCTTTCATTTCCAATCAACAAATCAAAAATGCCAGCTTAGGAGAATTTGGACCATATCCTTTATTTTTTTGTTATTTTAATAAATTTTGTTTTTAATAAATGTACTCAAAATGTGCGAACTTTTGAATAAGTTTCGGATTTGCGATACGATTGACACGAGTATTAAACAAGAAATTAAATTATTTCATGTATTTAATGGCAGTAATAGTAAGAAAAATATCACATTTGTCACAAATAATGACTCGGTTTATGGTTTGGGTGGCAATGCCAACGGGTGTCTGGGTTTGGGCCATAATAATGAAGTGAAAACACCACAAATTATACAAGAATTATGTAACAAACGGATCCAACAAATTATAAATGGAAATACATTTGTGTTGGCTATCAATGACAGAAACCATGTGTTCAGTTGTGGACACAATAATAGGGGACAATTGGGTCGAGAGATTTTGGCGATAAATTAAAACCGCGAAACATATCGTATATGAACGACAAGAATATACAGCATATGTACTGCGGTACTCAACAGTCTGGCGCTCACCACCGATGAAAAGGTGTACGGGTGGGGCGATAATAAGTGGGGACAAATTGGTCTGGGTCATAAAAGTTGCGGAATTTCGCCAGTATTGTTAAAATTTTCGAATAATTATAAAATCCAAAGTATTTTCTGTTTTTACGTGAATTCATTCGCTGTTACCGCCGATGGTTTGGTATTCAGTTGGGGCTTCAGTGATGTCCACCAATTAGGACACAATACTACATATGACATATTGTCACCCAAACTGATCCCAGGTTTGAGTGATATCATAACAATAAGCACTACGTATTCCGATGACAATTGTTTCACGTGTTTCCTATCAAATAGTAATATAATATATATTTGTGGCCAATATATGGATAATACGAAACAAAAACATTTACTTAAAACCCCGATACAAATTGAACAAGACTTAAATGTGCGACAATTAAGTGATTATTTTTCATTTATGTATACTAACCAGGTGATATTAAAACGTGATAATGATATAATTTGCGGAATTGTGTCCCCGTATAAAGTGGCACATTATCAATATAACAATTTCATTGATTTCTACGCCAATGAATGGCAATTAAGTTATAATACATTAGAAATACCAACAAATCTTAGCACTAATTCGGGTGAAACAAAACCGGGATCTAATCAATCATTAAATGCTATTTCAAATGCAGATTATTCGTCATATGATGGTAAATAAAGATGATATAATGCTATAATCTGTTAAATTTATAATTAATTTATTCACTTTAATTCATTTAAAAGACAACTTTAGGTCGGTTGAGGAAAACGTAGGCTTAATAAAAGCCGGTCTTCAAAATCGAGGAAAGGGAGCTTTCGGCTAATTTAGCGGATAATATAACTGCCGGTTAACACGAATTATTACTAATTGTATATTTGGGGACTCACCCAAAAGGCCTAAAATCCAAAAGGCCTAAACTTGAATAACTAACTGACCAATGGTCATTTGGCTTAATTTAAGTTAGGCTAGGTTAGGTTGGGTCAAGACACGTCTATTCCACTAATCTAATTAAATCTATGTCCACTGGTCAGTTAGTTATTTGAGTTTAGGCCTTTTCGGTTTTAGGCCTTTTGGGGTAGAACCGTATATTTGTTTGTAATAAATCAGTTATATTTCTAAATTTAACAATAGTTTCATCAAAATTAGAAAATTATACGTTTAATAGTCATTACGAAAGTATATTCATTGAATTGTCGGCAATAGGATCGGGAGGTTTTGGTACTGTTTTTAAAGTAAAGCACAGATTCGATGAACACATATTAGGGATACCGGAAAACAACTTCCGATTTATGGTACCATTTATTAAATTAATTATTATAAAACTTCTACTTGGATTTATACATCAATTAATATATCATTTTGAAGAGTGAATATCTGGCTTTAATCCTATATTTTTATTTTTCCAAAATTATTTCATTTAACCATGGTAATTTGCTATCAAAAACATACTAGGACTGACCAGAAAATGTCGGTAAAAATATAAATGGCCGCCATTTCTAAACTACACTAGGTAGAATTAATCTGTAAACTGTTTTGTAGTCATAAAGTAATGCCAAATAAAATGATGTATAGTTTACCCCGGCGTGATTGGAATTTCTATAAAGTTTTTTGTCATTCTCACTAAAGGTCAATAATTGAGTTCAAAGGTCACAATATAGAAACAAGGTCAACTTAATATGCTTAATTAGAAAGCCGATATATAGACCTTTCTAAAAACCTATAACACGTTATAATGGTGTGAGTGGTTATTTTATAATACATAATTGAATTTAAATTGTGTTAAATCATACAAAATTTCCATTTAATTACATGTAAAATGTGAACAAAGATTGATGTCAAATTACCATGGTTAAATGAAATAATTTTGGGAAAATAAAAATATAGGATTAAAGCCAGATATTCACTCTTCAAAATGATATATTAATTGATGTATAAATCCAAGTAGAAGTTTTATAATAATTAATTTAATAAATGGTACCATAAATCGGAAGTTGTTTTCCGGTACCCCTAATATATTCCGTCAAAAGAATTGAGTTTAAAAGTAAGTAAAAATATTTATAATAATTTTGTTAAAATATTTGTGATTATCATTACATATAACAAAATCTACCGATGAATATATGAAAGGAATTTTGATGGAAGTGAAGAATTTAAGAAAACTTAATCCAGATTTTGTGGTCCAATATATCACTTCATGGCCTGAAAATAAACACCTCTTCATTCAGATGGAGTTGTGTTCACAGAATCTAAAGAATATTCTCGAAATTAAACCAAAAGTATTTGACAGACAATCGGGAGATCCCATGAATTGTGTCGAGTATTTCCTTTCATGTGAAATATTCCGTGAGATCTTAGAAAGTGTTCAGTATTTGCATGAATTGAATCCACAGATCATCCACAGAGACCTCAAACCCGACAATATTTTGATAGACGGGAACGGGAGGAACGGCAGATTTATTAAGTTATGTGACTTTGGTTTGGCTACAGTTCACGACAAACACAATATTAATAAAACTGATATCAAACATACCTCACGAGTAGGAAGTATACAATATGGCACCCGAAGTACTTCAGAGTAGGAGATATAACCACAAATCGGATGTCTATTGTCTCACAATTATTGGTTCAGAAGTACTGGATTTCGACTTATTTTTGATTGACTTAAATGAGTATAAATTTAATTAAAATAAATAAAAGTTTAAATAAAATAACATTTACTCCATTGAACACAGCTTACAGCCCTATTCACAAAGGGATGACATACTGAACGCACCGGTAGTTAAATTGAAGCGAATTCTGGTGTCAATGGCTTCGACCCCAACGTTCAGTCAACGGCCCGACTGTTCACAAGTACTGCGAGAATACAGCGAATGGTCTGTCGATCGCAATATTCTGAGGAAAAGTGAATTCCGGATAATATTAGAGAGACTTATATCACATGAAAACACATTTTTCTATGAATTTGTGTCCAATTATTTAAAATATTATTTTCAATTATCAATTGTTTCAATATTATTAATTAAATTGAATTCTTAATAACATTTTCCTATCTTTATTAAACTACTATAGTTTTTAATGTGAGTGTTTTGGAATTAAAGTTTAATTATTAAACTCTGAATGTTTTTAAATATTATCTTTTAATTAACTTGATAATTTTATAGAAATTATTACTTTATTCAAAAATAAAATGTATGAAATCATCAAGTGATTTTATTTATCATATATAATATTATTGAATTATATTTTAAGTTTTAAACTTAAACAAATACTGTATCACATCCTATTTATTACTGTAATAATTAAACAATAATTAATGGATTTTGTGATATAAATATATAAACATTTTTTTTTATAAAAATGTTATGATAAATATTTAAACAATAAAAAAGTTTCACATTTATTGTAACATTAACATTTAATTATTTTATTCACACATGTTATTAAAATCATAGTTATACTACTGTACTCCTATAAAGTAAATAAGTTTAATTTAAATGAATTAATGTTTTTACAATACAATATTTAATTTCGAATAATTTTTAATAAGTTTAATCACTTTATAAATACAGTCTGTATTTGAATTGAGAGATAAGTCACTTCGAGTCTGAGATTCATATGGACCACAAAACATACTTAACCCCCAATCTAATGGAAAGTTAGCTCAATAGAGTCCAATGGAGTCCGACTGTGGGGTATAAACTTCTTCCGGTCTGTACTTCTCTGTATGAATGTCTCCGGAGTGCCGGTGCTTTAAATCTGTAGTATTTCGCGCTTCTGTACAGTTGTTAAGATAATATAATCATTGAATCCAATGGTATTTGCAATTGTGATAATTACTGCAATTAAAATGTTATATAACTGTAAAGGTATTAAAACAGTAATATATTTTGTATTTCATATGTTTCTATGGATGAGTGGATAGTAATCATATTTTCAATGACAACACCCTTTCATATCACTATTCATTTTGTGTTTTGTTGGAAAATAATTAACTGTTTTTTGGTTTATTTTAAAATTTTATATTTTTTCCTTTAAAAATTTTGTATTTTTATAATTGCGCTCAAAATGTGCGAAATGAAAAAGTTTCGCATTTGCGATCAAATTGACACGAATATTAAACACGAAATTAAATTATTTCATGTTTTCAAAAGTAATTATAAGAATATTAAAGCTGAGAATATAATATTTGTGACAAACAATGACTCAGTTTATTGTATGGGTGGTAATAATAAGGGGTGTTTGGGTTTGGGTCACAACAATGAAGTGAAAAGACCTCAAATTATACCACAATTATGTAATCAAAGGATACAACGATTTATCAATGGATGTGACTTTGTGTTGGCTATCAATGACATGAATCACGTGTTCAGTGGGGGTCACAATGATTGGGGACAATTGGGTAGACGTACGAAAAGATTAGTGTTTTTCGGCACAGATTATGGAGATTATGAAAACATATGGGAATTGTATGACAAGAATATCACACAAATATGTTGTGGTGGTTGGCACTCCCTGGCCCTCACCACCAATGGACAGGTGTATGCGTGGGGTTCGAATGATTTCGGACAACTTGGTATTAATAACACATATCTTTCAGCATGGACACCAGTATTATTAGAATTTTCAAACAACTTAAGTCATCAAAAGTATTATGAAAATCATTATAAAATCAAAAGTATTTTCTGTTTTAGTGAAACATCATTTGCTATTACTATCGAGGGTTTGGTATTCAGTTGGGGTAAGAATTGGCATGGTGAATTAGGGCACAAAACAAATGACGGATTACCCAAATTGATACCAAATCTTAGTGATATCAAATCAATCAGTGCATCAGATAATAAGAAGAATACGTTTACGTGTTTTTTATCCAATAATAACATATACATTTGCGGCTATTATATGAGCGATATAAATAAAAAACAAATAATAAGTAATCCGATACAAATTCAATTGAACTTAAATGTACAACAATTTAATGAGCTTCATTCATATTGTCATAATTGCCGATTAATAATAAAAACTGATGATACCATTTATGAAATAATATCACCAGGTGAAGTTCAACAATATTCCTATAATAACTTTATTGATTATTACGCAACAGAACAACAAATAAGTTATAATACATTGGACGCCATATATCCTGATGGTACAAATAGTTTAACAATTATTTCATATTTAATATGTAATTGTGTTTATAGTATCAAAAGTTGGAAACAATTCATATGAAAATCATTACCAAAACTTATTCGAAGAGTTATCGGCCATCGGTTCCGGAGGTTTTGGGACAGTATTTAAGGTAAAGCATAGATTCGATGAACACATATATGCCGTTAAAAGAGTACAATTAAAGGGTAAATATTAATGAAAATTATTTTGCAAATTGTTTAAAATTCTTGAAAATACTTTCAGATTCTTCTGATGAATATATAAATAGAATTCTGAAAGAAGTGAGGAATTTAGAAAATGTTCGCTCAGAATATGTGGTCCAGTATTACAACTCTTGGCTCGAAAGCAAACACTTTTACATTCAGATGGAGTTTTGTTCACAGAATTTAAGGAATATTCTCGAAATAAAACCAAAAGTATTTGACAGAGACTTAGGGGAAGCCATGAGTTCTAATGAATATTTCATTTCGTGTGAAATATTCCGTCAGATCTTAAAAAGTGTTCAGTATTTGCATGAATTGAATCCACAGATCATTCACAGAGATCTCAAACCTGACAATATATTAATAGACGGGGACGGAAGGAACGGCAGATTTGTTAAGTTATGCGACTTTGGTTTGGCTATAGTTCACGACAAAGACATCAATTATATGACTCGTGATAAGCACACAACAGGTGTGGGCACAATAAAGTACCAAGCACCTGAAATAGCAAATTCTTATAAATATGGACATAAAGTAGATGTTTATAGTTTGGCTATTATTGGTGCAGAATTAATAGATTTCGATTTGTTTTATTTTGACCCTGATAAGTAAGTAAACCAAAATTTATATTTTGGGAAATCTATTCATTTTTGTTCTCAAATATAGATCTGAAAGCCTTTACTCGGGGAATGAAATCCTAAACACAAAAGTAAATGAATTGCAAAACATTTTGTTGTCAATGATGTCAACCCCTCAATGGAACCGAAGGCCTGACTGTTCACAGGTTTTGCATAAATATAACGAATGGGCTATCGATCAGAATATTCTTAAGGAAACTAATATTGATTTAACATTAACTCAACTAAACCATCAGGATCAATTTTTTATTGATTTCTTTCATAGCAAATTTGACAAATTTAAATAATTGAACTTGAGTGCATTTAAATTAAACAACCGGGTTTGAGTAATCTATAAATCATAAGTTGTTTAAAAATATTGTTCAAAAAACCTTTTACTTAGACTTAATAAATCTAAGGCCAATTTGTATTGTATTTTATATTATTGAACTCATAATAAATTTAATTTAAGTCTCATACGACAAAAAATACATTAGTTCTTAAACAATTAAAAATAATTATTAAATGATTTAAATTTATTGACCAATCGTTACATAGACTGATAATACAGTCAATAATCACTAGAAATTTATAAAACATATGAAATATTAGACAATAATTAACAGTTTTGCTTAGAATTTGAATTATAATAGATAATGTATCACATTTAATTATTAATGACTTAAATAATTATATTCTTAAAGTATTTTAGTTGAACAATTGCTGCTTGTTACAATTGAACGTTGAGAGAATTGATAACTAAAATGAAACTAAAATTTAATAGCAATTTGTTTAAAATAGTTTCAAAACTTTTATGTTTCTTAGGCTGTATGTACCAAACATACAGAATAAGTTCATTATATTTTGCATACAAAACCACTACTAATGTCCGGTACGAGTCCCAATCACCAGGACCACCTCACACCTCGTTCACTATATGTATGTCTAAGATTGCAATCGCGAGATATTATATTGGATTGAATGTAACAAAACATGAATTGAATGATACGTCAGTTGAGCGCCAATTCAAAACATTATCACCAGTTATGAGACAAATGACGGCATATGGTTGTACTCTGAGGTCGACTAGTGGTATAGAGATATATTCGCTGTCAATCTGTGTCCAAATACCTGGAGTCCATAAGCGGTCACTACTATTGTTTCACATTATTAGCCAAAAACATCTCTCAAAGGTTCATTAAAACTGATGCAAAGTATGAGACAATGGATATCGATATTCCTATGGACAGGTGGATAAAACGCAAGTATATTATGTTTCACTTGCATCCCCGTAAGGAGCATGTATTGGCAGGTAATAGACAAGGTTATTTAATTATGCTTCACACGAATCATACGTATTATAAACTCAAATATAAACAAACAATTTTGAGGTATAAAGTGGACCGCTATTCACAGCAATGTTTTAATCGCCAAACGAGACACGAGTGTCAATACAAATGCATTTATGATAAGTATTTGCTAAATGAAAACAAAATCTATTATAATTACCTAGCTTATAACGAGTTGGAAAATAACCGCAATAATAGTAACATGTATTTTGGACCTTACAATGTAGCTAGTAAAGTTTTGAATAAAATATGTGAATATGAATGCGGTGATCGCGAGGAGTGTACTCAACATTACTACACAATTGATGATAGGATCAAAAATATAGACTATAACCTGGATTATTTAACTATACAGATAAAGTTTCCCACAGAACCCACTACTGTATACGAAATATCACTGAAAATGTCTTTCGAGGAATACTTCAGTTTAATGGGAAGTATATTAAGGCCATGTCCATTTAGCCCCCAAAATTACGCCCCCAATTTTTCATATGAAATTTTCATCAAAATTACACAGAATCTGCCCCCAGTTTTGACAGTATATTCTGCCCCCAGTTTTGACAGTATATTCTG
>CAJPVJ010003959.1:0-10214 GCA_905397405.1 Oppiella nova | reverse complement strand
CTACCCGTCCAATATGGCTATGGCTGTGGCTGTGTGTCACTCATGCCATGGTCTATATGGCCTAAAATGGCAGTCCTCCACATATCTAGAGTGTGGTGACTGGATGTGATGCCACTATCATCACCACATCCACCCCTAAGACACTGACAGGCATTGAGTGTCAAAGCGATGCATATATTGATTGCAAATATTTGTTACACTCTTTTGATTGCATTTTGTTTTTCATTTGATAGGCATTTGTTTTGCAAACCTTTGGCACGTTTTATGCAATTAGTTTGCGATTGAAATTGCATTTTATTTATTGAAAGTGTAATTGATTTACACATTTGTTTGTTTGCTATCGATTTCAGTGCCATTTGCCGTAACGTTCATAATATTTACAGCCATAACTCATATTTTAAAATGTTTTCATTAGTTAAATGTTAGTATTAATTGTTTTATACACTCGTAATAGTGCTGTAAATAAGTGATTAGCGTATGGTTTATGCATTTCATTATTGATTTGCATTTAATGAATGCAATAATCAGTGTTTGTATTATAATGAGCCGAGAGTTCAATACAGTATTTATCTGTCATTTGGTATTCAATGCAATTGTTTGGTGCGAAAGAGTCCATCAATTGGTGATAATATTTAGTGTTAAATGAGTTGAGAGATTAGCTTAATATTTGCTTTTAATTATGAATTATACTCGCATTAAATGTCAAATAAGTGTACATAAGATGATTGAAATGATAGCAATACAGTAATTATCTATAAATTATTTATGTTTATGTATGATAATTAGGTTTTATTTTTGCTTTACTTTTGATTAATTGACGTTTTGATGTGATTTTAAAAATAGGATTTAGTTTTCATGGTTTGCCGTTAATTTAATATAATTTTAGAGTTTTTTATTATTATCAAATACTAGGATATCATATGACTTGCTTGAATGCAAGTCTATATTGTGTTAAACTTTCAGATAAATTACTGAATATTTTTAAGATAAAACAATTTTTTATTAATGCTTATTATGTTTTATCACAATTTTTGTAAAATAGTGTGTATTTTATATAGGAGTTTATGAATATCGACTTAAATATATAGTGAAATTGATAATATAATGCAATAAATTGAATGCTATTTAACGTTTATAATAATCACTTAATCTAATGCCAAAGTTTGTTATCTAAAGTATTGACAAATTGGTTGTGAAACTAATGGATTAATAATTGTTTTTGTGTTTGCATTATAGCCTTCAGGATCATGAAGAAGCCCAAGCATAAGAGTATATTGAATACACTTTTATGCTGTTTTCGGCCCAACTATAACCACAACAACTCATTACACTCAGAGGAAAACGGACAGTACTTTCCTAAGGTATATTCCCATACATGCAGCACACCATACATCCCATTCCTATATCATACACACCTATCATTAAGTCTATTTAGGATTTAGATGTCATTAGCTAACATTTTTGACGTTTTATATATAAACTTTAATTTTGCTGACATTCACTTGATATTAGAGAAGCTATTTTCGTTATATATTTTCACTTTTCAGACGCTTTTTAACGATTTATTTATTTTATATAATTTTTTGTTTATTTTAAAATCGATCTCTTTTTTGTCAAAATATTACATTTGAGTGGAAAATGCGATTAAAAAGCTAATGAATTGTATGTTTGTTTGCATTTCTGAACGGATCAGTCACAGGGAAAGTATTTGTTGCCTAACATTAAAAGTCAAGACTCGCATAAAATATGTTTAGTTATCGATTTGGACGAGACGTTAGTCCACTCCTCATTCAAAGTGAGTTGTCGTGTCTGAAGACACAGACGTTTCATATCTTAATTGATGTCGCATTAAATGGTATATCGTTTGTCAACAGCCCATAAGTAATGCTGATTTCATAGTTCCTGTTGAGATCGACGGCACTATACATCAGGTGTATGTACTAAAGAGGCCGTACGTCGACGAGTTCTTACAGCGAATGGGAGAGCTCTACGAA
The DNA here is from genome assembly GCA_905397405.1 of Oppiella nova. Taxonomy (NCBI): domain Eukaryota; kingdom Metazoa; phylum Arthropoda; class Arachnida; order Sarcoptiformes; family Oppiidae; genus Oppiella; species Oppiella nova. The sequence goes on along the minus strand of CAJPVJ010003959.1, from coordinate 8,220 downwards.
TGTGTCTTATTTACGGCCAGTTTAGCTAAAGTAAGACCATATTTACCAAAATTATTAACATAGTCTAACTGTTTGTATGGCTGTCCAGTACGCCGATCCGGTCGCCGATCTCTTAGACAAGTGGGGAGTATTCAGGAGTCGACTCTTCCGGGAGTCGTGTGTTTTTTATAGAGGAAATTATGTTAAGGTTTGTGTTTAACCCTACTCTCGATTTTGCCCATAATTTATGAGTTGTTTTTTGAATGAATTATTCGCTGTTCAGGATTTGGGTCGACTCGGAAGGGATTTAAATAAAGTGGTTATTGTCGACAACTCTCCCGCCTCTTATATCTTCCACCCGGACAATGCCGTGAGTGCTGTCAATGTCTTCCCAATAGTTACTCTTGACTAACACACACCTCCCGTTCCCCTTGGTGTAGGTGCCGGTGGCCTCGTGGTTTGATGACATGACGGACACCGAGTTAAGTGATTTGATACCGTTCTTCGACCGGTTAAGCAAAGTGGAGAACGTGTACTCAGTGTTACGCAACGCCAACCAGAGCCTCAACACCAGCGCCGCCTCCATTCAGCAGCAAATGCTGGCCAACAGAGCGTCCATTAATTTAGTGAACAACTTGTCGTCGTCGCCGACCACCACCTCCTCCTCTTCGCTGCTGCAGCCCATACATCAGCTCCAGAACGGCTCGACGCCCACCTCTTAGTACTCACCGGTGTTGTTGTTGTGCTCTTTGGTGTGCCCAACGAAATGAGCACTCATTTCAATAATACTGTAATAATTAATAATAATATACTCTTAAGATATGGTGAGAGGAGTGTGTTTTTGCTGAACAGTTATCCCTCTCATCACTCGTTTCCTCGCCGTTGTGTTTGTATGAATTGTTTCGGAATTTTTTGGCAGTTTTTGCGGAAAATATTTGTTTTTTGTTTGTTTTTTCTCTCTCTGTGCGGAACATAAGTACAACTCAATTATCGACTCTTTTTATTGTACATCACATTTGCCTTTTGATTATATATATGCCGTCCATTATCTATACGCGTCTATAAGAAAACAACAGTTGTTTTTATTGGAGTTTTTAATAAATCGATTAATAATTTGCAGCTAATAATTGGCTAATGAATTGGATGTGATTTTGTTTTTAAGTTTTGTTATAACGAACTCTTGTTAATGATTTGCCATAAACGGATGGCCCCATCATTTCTACCACAAAACACTCACCCATTGATTGATTGCTCTAATGGTCTGCAGAGTGATTGCCATTTCATGTATTGATACCTCGATTTCGTACAGCAATCTGAACGCAAACATTGCGAATATAATGCAATCATTTCAAAGCTCTTCCTATTATTGGTTACACTTTTAATATTGAAAATTAAAGACACAAAACGACATCAAAAGACATTTAGATTTGAGCCAAAAATCATCGAATTTTATCGAATTTACTCCAGAAATTGGTTTTGAGACTAAAAGTGAGAGTATTTTATATATTTTTGATAAAAAACAAAATAAATGAATTGATAAGCAAATGGTCACAAGAGTTGAAATCGATTTGATACCACACATTGACTTATTGTGCGATCATTTTGTTTGTAAATATAGTAAATGTGGAGAAAAATGTTATTTTTATGATTTGAGTGAATGATTGTCTGATTTGAGCGCGTGTTTAGTAATATTGATGCGAAATATACGATAATTTTGATGGTAGGAGTTCTTCACTTGAAATGCTTAGGGTTTAGTGCCATAAAGAAGTTGAAAAGACTTGAAAAATTGAAATTTCATTCAAAAACACCTTTTCTATTAACTCATACGATATAAAGCCATTTATTAGATAACTGTATCAAACGCATACCATTTTCCAGTGCAATACCGATGCAATAATGTCTATGATTTGGAAACCCATTTAATAGTAATTTATTGTATTTTTAGATTTTATTTTCGAAAGCAAATTATCAAAGACTCTTTTTTATATTTATCTCTCAATTGAATGTAATTTAAAAATAAGTAAAGAGTAATTTTATAAGATTATATATGTATTTAGAGAAACCTTGTATTTTTTGCATCAGTATTACGATCGACTTAATTGTAAATAATATTTTTCTGTTGATTTCTATGGGACTGTAATCGCGAGAATTGGATTCCCATTTGATTATCGGTTTTTTGATATAAATATTTGTTATGAAAATGAAACCAAACTGTGTTTAGAGTCCAGGGATGCGAACAGTATGTAAATGTTAGGGTCATATGGATTGTTAAATATTATAATGAAAACTGAGTGACAGTTTTGGCACACTTTTAGTTTGAAATTCTCATTTGTCTGGAGATATTGATATGGATATGGAAATGAAAAACAAAACCTAAAAACATATTTGATTTTCATTTGTAATACCAATACTTGTAAGGTGTATAATATTATAAATATGATTATATAACATTGATAAAAAAGTTACAAACAAATTGTTGCCTTAAATACCTATTAATTAATATTATAATAACATTAACTCTATTTGTAACCCTTTTATTTGTAATTATAATGATTACTATTATTTTCATTCATTTGTTCCCTATTTTTGTCGATGAGATATATAACAGAAGTGAGAAAATTATCAAATTTTACTCATTATTTAGGAAAACATTTTTAAAATATTAATTTTGAGCTTTTCATCGATCTATTGATCCGTTTTTAGTCGATTTTTATAATATTAATAATAAATACAACAATTGCTTTATAGTTATAAACGCCAACCCCTTATGCTGTCATTTCCAAAACACTTAATCTCTTTTTTTAATNTTCCCATTTGATTATCGGTTTTTTGATATAAATATTTGTTATGAAAATGAAACCAAACTGTGTTTAGAGTCCAGGGATGCGAACAGTATGTAAATGTTAGGGTCATATGGATTGTTAAATATTATAATGAAAACTGAGTGACAGTTTTGGCACACTTTTAGTTTGAAATTCTCATTTGTCTGGAGATATTGATATGGATATGGAAATGAAAAACAAAACCTAAAAACATATTTGATTTTCATTTGTAATACCAATACTTGTAAGGTGTATAATATTATAAATATGATTATATAACATTGATAAAAAAGTTACAAACAAATTGTTGCCTTAAATACCTATTAATTAATATTATAATAACATTAACTCTATTTGTAACCCTTTTATTTGTAATTATAATGATTACTATTATTTTCATTCATTTGTTCCCTATTTTTGTCGATGAGATATATAACAGAAGTGAGAAAATTATCAAATTTTACTCATTATTTAGGAAAACATTTTTAAAATATTAATTTTGAGCTTTTCATCGATCTATTGATCCGTTTTTAGTCGATTTTTATAATATTAATAATAAATACAACAATTGCTTTATAGTTATAAACGCCAACCCCTTATGCTGTCATTTCCAAAACACTTAATCTCTTTTTTTAATGTTTTATTATTTTTAATTAAATAAAAAACTCCTAAATCTGTACTTCAATTGATAAGAACTCTGTGGAGACATAAAAGTGTTAAACATTTGTGCCTTTAATCCATTTAAACGCTATTTAAAATAAATGACTTAAAAAAGACTGTATGAGTTGAGCACATGATATACAGTATATTATAATATATATGAAAAATTTAGGCATTTGTAAGATATTTCCAAATAAAATATATAATTATATTATATGACAAATGACTTCACTTTTTGTGTTTTGCATCGCGTTTTGTTGTATAAGTTTTTAATTACGAAGAAAACCTGTTGTCGTGTTTCGTCGGTATATTTGGTTCACTGATTAAGACCTTAACTTAACGGAGAAGTCATATAATAATAACTGTAAGTATATGTGTGTTAAGAGGGAAAAGCTTTTCGCACTTCAATGGAGCGGTTCGTAGAGGTATTGCATTCGTGAGTGCTTTGGGTATGTAATACATCAGTAATACCGGTATATATTCAATATAAAAGTGAATATTTCATTTAAGATATCATTTCTGATATTACTTTCAGGAATTAATCAAAAATAAGTAAAACATTTTTTGAATTTTTATTGAAAAATATGTAAATTCTTTTCTCATAGTATCACAGTTATTCACACAAAACATAAATCATTAAAATTAATGAAAAACATTTGCTCAAACTTAGCATTCAAAATATTTTACATGACTTTTCAAAAATATAGTGTAATTCATATGAAAACTACAGATAAGAACTGAATGTCTGTCTAATAAAAATATATAATAAGTTATCATAAATACAATACTTGTGTATGTGATATAAAACAAATGCAATATAAAAATAATATAAAACAAAAATACTTTTCACATGAATCGTAACGGAATAGCATTTGATTAGTCCATAAATGGCAAATAATTAGCCATTAATATGATTGTTGCTCTGAATATAGTCTGAAAATGAATTCCTCCTAACATTTGATTCATTAATTCTGCGCTTCATTTCGATTCTCTGCCTCTGTTTCTGTTCCCGTGATTCCCATAATCTTCTCATCCGTAAGACATAATACAAGAGGAATATTAAGACCAGGAATACGATGACTGTTAGCGCGATGTTTGTCCAATAGATCCAACTCCCGTCCAGTTCATCGCAATTAAACATAAAGTTTTGGCAGAGAGTGTTTGGCAACAAAAAAGCCAAAACTAAGTTCACGAAACATACTATACTGAGGATGGTTAGGATGATTACCCAACGAGTCTGCGGTTCCATTGCTGTCCCGTCAGTCAGATAACCATTTTGTTCATACAATTAGTACTTTTAAGAGTAGTGGAAGTTTTATGTTAATCCAAACTTTCACTCATGAATGTTAGACACACATTGATATTTGCTTATATGTCTCGCATTTCATATCAGTTCTCAAACATTCAAACATATACTCGTAGTGTGTATTTGAATGAATATGTAGTTTTAATATCCGATGTATAAAACAAAAACTTTCTGAAGTAATGTAAGTGTTTGCGTTAGAAACACACAATAAGATTATCTCTATAGTGCTTATCAAATATGATATTTCCAAAGAAATATTTTCAATTTTCACATTAAATAAGCGATGAGTGCATCGAATAGAAAGCCATTGAATATATAGTTTATCAATAAATTATCAAATATTGATGTTATGGTGTGTATCACTGAATTGCAGACATAGGGGACTGTGGAGGTGCTGTGGGGGTGATTAGCATGAAATGTTGGTGATTCGCTGGCACCCCGTTATTAGACGTCTGAAAGACCGGGTAATACGGATTAGTAGCCGGGGTTATGGCATTAGAGCCGTTATACAGATTTTGAAAACTTTCAAAAGTATTGCTATTATTCTGATGGTTGTTAGTGTTAGTGGTGGTGGTGGTGGTAGTATTGGGCGCCGGCATTTGAAATCCAATGGGTATCAGCGATATGGGAATATTGCTGTAATTCATGTTAGGGTTGTTCCGCTCCAAGACGTGGACTTTCTTTCTTCCCCAACGAATGGCGAACACAAACACTGCGATCGCTATTGCGATGAGAAAACAGCCAAAACNAGATGACGATAACATGATTGACGGCATCTTTGTGGTGGTGTTCGTGCACTCGGCGCCGACCAACTTCGACAAGCGGGCGGCCATTCGCCAGACGTGGGGCAATGAGGCCAATGTGCGCGACCATCGCATGCGTGTCGTCTTCCTCGTGGGCTCCGTCAACGACACGTCCGTCCAGAAGCGTCTAATCAAAGAGAGCGAACAATACTCTGATTTGGTTCAGGGCAACTTCATCGATAGCTATAGGAACCTCACGTACAAACACATAATGGGCCTCAAGTGGGTCGTCTACTTCTGCCAAAACGCCAAATATGTGTTTAAAACCGATGACGACATCTTCGTCGACATCTTTCAGCTGATCTTCTACTTGAAGGGCAACTTCGGTAACACTTATCCGCCAAAGAATCTCATCAATTGTTATGTCATTACCAATCCTTATCCCAAACGCAGTCAGAGAAGCAAATGGAGGGTTACTTTTAAGGTGTGATCCCGTGTTTGCCATTCATTTCTTATAAGATTTTGTTTATTAATAAAATATTTTCTATCTTTAGGAATATCCCGCTAAATACTACCCGCCATACTGTTCCGGTTGGGGTATTCTAATGTCACCGGACGTCGTGTATAAGTTGTATACATCTTCGCGACAGTTCCCGTTCTTTTGGGTCGATGACGTCCACATATCGGGTGTATTAGCCCGACATATAGGCGTCACTCACATAGACTTCGCGCCAAAACTGGCGGTCGGCGACCAAGAGATCGAGGAATGGTTGTCCAACGATCATCTCTCTATACCGCCACTGTTTGGACACCCGGACAGTGATCTGAAAACAATTTACTCGCTGTGGAACAAAACCGTCAAATATTATCGGTTTAAATACAAATATATTCTCTAATTTTAAAGTTATATCTCATGAGTTGTTTAAACCAAAAGTCATTTTTGTTTAAATTTTTCAACTTAAAACGAGAAACACTGAGCACTGCATTCCGTTTTGGACACAATCCATGATCTATATAAACAATTGCTTCCAACAAATAATACTAAAGTTTTTTAATTGAGCGACAATTTTGTAGAATAAGTGTTTATTTATCGTAAGATATAAATTATTTTACGATTTTGTTGCCAATGAAATGTAGTCTCTGAGAGTACATGCAATTAGTATTGAATTCTTAGGTTTAAATTTGTTTTTATTATTGAGTTCTATATTTTGCATACTTTAGTCGACTTTGAATGTATAATTTGTTAATGAATTTTGGTACTCAAGTGTCCATCTGAATGCCGGCGCCGGTGTCTGTGTCCCATGACAATGTCATGAGGATTAATACTCGTGAGGACATTAGACACTATTCGGTATATATGGCATTAACGAGTAATAAAAGTAATGTTCGCGAATCATGAAAAATTTAAATTTTATGGCCATGAAATAAACTTATGATTTCAAACCAGGTCTGGCCATTGGGGGCGAGGGTTTGGGTTTTTAACCCTTTACAACCCCTTTACAGCTCACCCTTACTTTTAGATTAATTACTAAACTCATGGATTATATTTTGATTTATATTACAATTCTATCGCTGACTCTCAAACTTGATAGAATACATGGTATACTTCAGAATGTAGTTCCCTTTCCCTCCTAACCCTTCCATTGACTTCTTAATTCATTTGTCTTCAAATCCAATTGAAAGTCATGTAAATTATGTTCTCATTTTGATGGGTATTATGTTTTATGTTTATAATTTATTTTTTGCTCCTTTTCTACTCTTTGTTAGTTTTATTCACTAATTATTATAACCACTAATTTATCTCTAGTTTTTAATTAAGATTTTAATTTATTAGTTGATTATATTTTTCATCATAAATAATATAATATGATATCTATTTGTGAACATAATTATTGTTGTTTGAAAAATAATAGTTTGATGTTTTTATGAAATAAATATAATTATTTTAACTGTAAATTGAATTCTCATTTGAAACGTTGATTTTTCACTAATGCATACAATTTTTATGTCAAATTCGTTTTCCTTGTATTTCGCTATAAATATCTCCGAAAACCAAAAATACTTCTCTGTTTTAACGCCAAATGTATTTTATTTATATATTATTTTCTTTGGTTTTNTATAAATATCTCCGAAAACCAAAAATACTTCTCTGTTTTAACGCCAAATGTATTTTATTTATATATTATTTTCTTTGGTTTTTAGCGAAAAAAGTGTTTTATTCGTTAAAAGCAATTCTTTTCTCAATTAATTAACTGTAAATATCGCACAGAATATTGTATTTTTAGACTCAAACAAAGTTATAAACAAAATTCAATAAAATGGAAAGATTGTACTCAAACTAAATGTAATGTTTAATAACTACAAATTTATTTCATTAATTAATACGCGGATAATATAATAGATTGCTTTTTATGGTGTATTTCCGATGAAAAGTGAACCATAGTTTTTGTTGTTTTTGCTTGATGCTATAAATTTAATTATAGATAAACGGAATAGAGAATTTTTGTTTTTAATATTAAATATAATTATTTTTGTAATATCAATTTGTTGTTTTAGTCGCACATCAATTTGTTTATCATTGGTTGCAATAATAATTTTTAAATCAATATGTGTCAAAGTATTAGATGAAATCCAAATGTCTGAATGTCCTGTTTATGAATCATAATTTAATATAACTTATACAGTATTATATAAGTCTAATCTATAAATA
>CAJPVJ010003958.1:0-10217 GCA_905397405.1 Oppiella nova | reverse complement strand
TAACGAGTTTTTTTGCATAAAAAACAGACATGCATGCAGTAAACCTATAATTTTGACCAGGGTAGGCATTTGGTGAACATTTTATGAATCTCACATAAAATTTTAATAAATTTCCAACATTTTAGTATAGTTTTTGTTAGTAAAATATAATTGTAAATATTTTTAATTTAATTTACAAGTCGTACTGATACGCTGGGACACCCTATATATTAGTGGTTACAATTGTAAATTATTTAACTATTATACAGTACAATGTAGTTTTCTATCAAAAAGTCAATTATTTCATTATTATTAAAATCACAAAATTAAATTAATTATTATGTGAGAAAAATTAAACAAATCTTAAATAAAATTTTAACTAATGCCTAAATGTATTTTTATAACTGTAAATAGATTGTAGAAAATATGTAAATTAATCTTAATTTATAAGTTTAAATGAATGAAATATAAATGTAATTTTAAATAAGAGTATCAAAAATAAAAATAATAAAGTAACTAATTGTCATTATTAAATTTTAAAAATTCTTCTTATATTAGTAATATTATGTTAAATAAATCTCCCTTGAAAGTGGTCCCATATATTGGTGATACAGTGCTTGCTCCTTTACGCCAATTGTCATCTCAATGGCATTCAATGTTTTCAAATCATTCAATGATGTCATTAGGGATTGAAGTTTTAATTCATAATTTGACGGATACTTCACTAATAGATATCTTTGCAATAAATAAATATATAACTGCTGTTCGAGTCTAATAAATGACATATATTTTAAATATTAAAAACATTTTGCATTTACTTAATAATTACCTGACTTTAAGCCTGTGTAATAAATTAGGTCGATTTGGGTTAAACAGTATAATTGCTGTTAACTGAGCATGTTATATATAATTTATTAGTATTAAAACAAATAATAAAATTGAATATCTGAATGGTTCAAATAATGATATAACAGTAATATTAAATTAAAGTCGTTTTCAAATACTCGTGTGCAAAAGGTTTATGCCCCTATTAAACATAGAACCTTCAAATTAAACAGGGTAGATGACTCTATCACTGTATTATTGTCCTAGTTCAATTCAAGTTTACATTAGCATCGTAATCATTATACATAATGTAAACCACTTACTAGTGGAAAATAAAAGGCTGCCTTTTCTTGATTATAATATTTAAAATTAAGGAATGCAAGCAATTCGTTGCACCCGTATTTGACCAGGGCGATTTTATCGTTGTGGCAAATGTTATTAAATGCCCGCAAACATTGTGTAAAGTCTATGACATCGGCGATAACTCGTTCAGTCATTTGTAAAGTGTTTCCAAACAATTGCTCCAAATTTGTCACTTTAATCACATTCCCGCCCACCGTATAGTTAAATCTAACCGTAGCCCCCAATAGCTCTGATACACGACTGGCCTCTAATTCATTTAAGCCTTTATAATTAGTTAAGGGTTTGTATATAGAAATCACTTTCAATTCATTGGATTTATTTTGATTATTAATTGTATTATCTTTTGAAATGTTTGTCAAACACTTTTCAATGTCCATAATCTGTTCATTAAGCTCCTTATCACTAATATTCATTGTATTCTCAAATATTTCACTTATAAAGTCATTTAATTTGTTATTTTCATTCATTGATGACTTTTGTGGGGAACTAGTCATACAATTCGTGGTTTCAATAGTTTTCGCTGTTTTTTGTTTGCATTTCCGGATGAATGGTTTTCTCGTTTCATTTTCTTCATCACTTCGGATACACTCCTATTAAACATATATTTCTCATAAATTATTTAATAATTGAAATAATGATTACTTTTTTCATTCCGACGGCAAAACACTTCCCAAGTCTGCATTTCCGACACGAGTTTCTGGTCATTGGATTTATAATACATTTTCCATTAAAGACACAAATTAATGGCTATTCATATAGAAATCAGTATTAATATTATGAATAATATTTAACTACTACTAAATATTTACAGTAGTTTTTAGTGCAAACCGTCTAAAAAAGGTTTTACAAGACTTGCAAGTGATTGTAGTATAATGTCTGCCTAAAAATAAACAAATTAATTAATATATTTAATTTAGTGTAAAAATAAAAAATAAATACCTGTCCCTTTAGCGCCACACACTTCGCAAATTTTATTCTGGTTATTGTAAACCATATTTTATTTTATAAATCCAATGATTTCAATGTTTTATTAGGAATGGGTTACTAAAATACAGTACAATAATACAATACATATAAACTAACACTAACATTGTAAGACCTAGTTAGTAGTGATATCACATGATAATGAAATTACTAGTATAAATATTTTATGAAATATACACTTAATTCCTGGTATATTAAGATTACAAATATATACAGTATATACTATAGTTTAACTTTATTATTTTCTATAACAAGTATGCATAAATATAGCACTACATTTATATTATTAAACTATTATAGAGTACAAAACTAGTCACTAATTGCTATTAACAGGGTAAATTTCCTTCATAAGGGGTCCCATACTATCAACAAAAGGTTTGTAATTCTTCGTAACCACAGCCAACTCAATGTTACTCAACATTTGTAGCATTTGTAGTGAAAACATAAGTTTTTGTAGCTTTGACTCCGATTCCGAACCATATTTTAACAGTAAATATCTTTGTAGTAAATAAATGTACAATTGTTGCTCGAGCCTATTATAATGATTATTTGTTACTTAAACAAAACTTGAGTTATGGGTTTTAAATATCATACTTAACATTATGTCTGTGGACTATATTAGGTCGATTCGGATTGAATAGGGTGATCGCGGTCAACTTTTAAAATAATTTTAACATAGGTTAAGAGATAAAATAATAGTAAACTATTAAAAAAATATATTTTTAAAAATATAATACCAGGTCCATCATGATGTAGTCGTTGTAATCCCATTCACACAATATTTTACGAGTAAATTCATTCAGCATGTTAATATATACCGTATCCAGACTAAACATATAAGCACTGATCACTAATGTAGTGTTATTATCCTGTAGTGAAATATAAATATATGAATAATTATTACATTATTACAAATTAATTACAGCATAATTATATTGATATATAAATTATTTAAATATATTTAAATATTACAATACTCACTATAGGTACACAAAAATTATTATTGTCCAGATCATAATATTTAAACGTAAGAACGGATAGCACTTCATTTATCCCATACTTCACCAGGGCTAATTGATCGCTAAGGCAAATGTTATTAAAACCATTTAAACATTGAGTAAAGTCTACGACATCTTTAATGATTAGTTCATTTTTGTGTCTGGATCTTTTAATAAAGTCTTCGAGATTTATAATGTTCAACATATTAGGACTCAATGGATAGTTAAACCTAACGGTAGCTCTGGTTAACTCGGATATACGGATGACTTCCAGTTGTTTGAAACCCTCATAATCTGTCATTTGTTTAAACATCGGTATAATCGCTAATTCTTGCGCTTTGTTTTCACTTTTCATTTCATCAATTCTCACACAATTTTCAAATTCTTTTATCTGTTTATTGAGCTCTTCATCACTAATATTGAGTGTATTTTCAAATAACTCATCGAAAGTGTCTTTTACTATGTTTTCATCCGATATTAAACTGTTGGGCGAACCACTTGGGGATGAATTGCTACATTCATTGTTTTGTAGTAATTTTAATTTATTTAGCTTGATCAATCGCTTTCTCTGTTCATTTTCATTAAATTCTCTTATCAATTCCTATAAATAAACATTTATTAAATTCAAAAATAAAAAACATTTATAAATATGATTATAAACATTACTTTTTTCATGCCGACTGCAAAACATTTAGCGAGTCTACACTTTTGGCATATTTTTCTGGTCACTGAATTTATAACACATTTACCACCGGATGCACAGATTAATGGCTATTCATATAAATTAATTTGTTTATTTTTAAAAATTTAAAATAAAATTTAAATCATATTAACATTAATTATATGCTTACTTGATTTCTGAGGGCATACCGTCTAAAAAAGGATTTACACGACGCGCACGTAATTACAGTAAAGTTTTTACCTAGATATAAAATAGTTACTTAATCTGATTGTGTCTACAATTAAATAAAAAATAATTAAATACCAATCCCTTTAGCGCCACACACTTTGCATATTTTAGTTAATTTCTCACAACTCATATTATCGTAATATTTATAAAATTAAATATATTTCATTTAATTATTCAAATGGTTACATAAAACGAAATAGATTAATTTATAGTATCACTATATTAATTAATAACATGTTTACTGAGAGTTCTTAATAATATTAAACACACTTTGAGCTAATGTCATTTTATCTATAATATAGGAGTGGTTTATTGATTATATGTAACTGTCCATTTAACGCCATAAACTTCGCAAACTTTATTTATGTTTGTTTAAAGTTTACAATATAAAGCATATTTTATTTCATAAATCCAATGATTTTAATAAGTTTTATTAGAAAACTGCTAAACAATATAGCAATACACTATTGTACTTATACTGTATTTGTAGTAAACTTAACTAACAACTTTGAATGATCTAGAATCTAAATTCTAGTTATAAGTAGTTTTATTCTATGAAACAGTACTAAAATTACTTGTATCTACTTTATTTTTAAAATATTTATTTAATTCCTGGTATACTATATTAAGATTTAAAAATCGACTTGTAACTTTATTATTTAATTATAACACATGTATAAATAAAGTTATAAAAATTAATATTTATTATTCAGTTATTATAGAATCAATATATAACAAAACATTAATTATTATCAATTGGATAAATCTCCCTCATAAGAGGTCCCATATAATGGGCAAACGGTTTGTAATTCTTCATAACCACAGACAACTCAAAGTTACTTAACATTTGCAGCACTTGTAATGAAAACATAAGTTTTTGTAGCTTTGACTCCGATTCTGATCCATATTTGAACAGTAAATATCTTTGTAGTAAATAAATGTATAATTGCTGCTCGAGTCTAGATATAATAAATTTATTTATTATTTGTCACTTAAATTAACCTTGAATTATATAGTATTTTTAAATAACATACCTAACATTATGTCTGTGGACTATATTATGTCGATTCGGATTAAATAGGGTGATCGCGGTCAACTTGTAAAATATTTAAAATAAAGTTACGGGATAAAATAACTATGGAATGAATTAATATATTGTAAATTTTTAAAATACAATACCAGGTCCATCATGATGTAGTCGTTGTAATCCCATTCACACAATATTTTACGTGTAAATTCATTATACAAGTTAGAATGTGTCGTATCCAAACTAAATATATCAGCACTAATCACTAATGTAGTGTTATTGTCCTGAATTAAAATATTAAAAAAGAATATAATTATATATTCATGTAAATTATTTAAATATTACAATACTTACTATAGGTACACAATAATTATCATTATCTAGGTCATAATACTTTAATGTACAAATAGATAGCATTTCATTGCACCCATACTTTACCAGGGCTAATTGATCGTTAAGGCATATGTTATTAAAACCATTCAAACATTGAGTGAAATCTGCGATATCTTTAATGATACTCTCAGTTTTGTACCTGGCTCTTTTAATAAATTCTTTAAGATTTATCAATTTCAACATATTAGCGCCCAATGGATAGTTAAACCTAACGGTAGCTCTGGTTAACTCTGATATACGGATGACTTCCAGTTGTTTGAAACCCTCATAATCTGTCATTTGCTTAAACATCGGTATTATCGTTAATTCTTGCGCTTTGTTTTCACCTTTCATTTCATCAATTTTAACACAATTTTCAATTTCTTTTATCTGTTTATTGAGCTCTTCATCACTAATATTGAGTCCATTTTCTAACAAGTCATCGAAAATGTCTTTTACTATGTTTTCATCCGATAATAAACTACTGGGTGAACCACTTTGGGATGAATTGCTATATTCATTGCATTGATGTAATTGTAAATTATTTATCCTGGTTAATTGCTTTCCCTGCTCATTATCATTGGAATTTCTTATTAATTCCTATAAATAAACATTTATTAAACTCATAAATAATATTGTAAAATTGTATAAACATTACTTTTTTCATTCCGACTGCAAAACATTTAGCGAGTCTACACTTTTGGCATATTTTTCTGGTCACTGAATTTATAACACATTTACCACCGGATGCACAGATTAATGGCTATTCATATAAATTAATTTGTTTATTATTAAAATTTTAAAATAAAATTTAAATCATATTAACATTAATTATATGTTTACTTTATTTCTGAGGGCATACCGTCTAAAAAAGGATTTACACGACTCGCACGTAATTACAGAAAAGTTTTTACCTAGATATAAAATTGTTACTTAATCTGATTGATTGTTTCTACAATTAAGTAAAAATAAGTAGATACCCATCCCTTTAACGCCACACACTTTACATATTTTAGTTAATTTCTCACAACTCATATTATCGTAATATTTATAAAATTAAATATATTTTATTTAATTATTCAAATGGTTACATGAAACGAAATACCGTAAATCAATTTATAGTATCAATATAGCAATTAATAACATGTTTGCTGACAGTTCCTAATACTGTAATATTAAACACACTTTGAGATAATGTCATTTTATCTATAATATAAAAGTGGTTTATTGAATATAAGTATCTGTCCATTTAACCCCACAAACTACGCAAACCTTATTTAGGTTGGCTAATAGTTTACAATGTAAACCATATTTTATTTCATAAATCCAATTACTTTTGTATTAAATTTTAAGATTTAAAAATATACACGTAACTTTTTTATTTAATTATAATTATATGTATAAATAAAGCCATGAAAATTAATATTTATTATTAGGTTATTATACAATCAATATATAACTAAAAATTATTTATTATCAACGGGATAAATCTCCTTCATAAGGGGTCCCATATAATGGGCAAACGGTTTGTAATTCTTCATAACCACAGACAACTCAAAGTTACTTAACATTTGCAGCACTTGTAATGAAAACATAAGTTTTTGTAGCTTTGACTCCGATTCTGATCCATATTTGAACAGTAAATATCTTTGTAGTAAATAAATGTATAATTGCTGCTCGAGTCTAGATATAATAAATTTAGTTATTAAATTATTTGTCACTTAAATTAACCTTGAATTATATAGTAGTTTTAAATAATATACCTAACATTATGTTTGTGGGTTATATTAGGTCGATTCGGATTGAATAGGGTGATCGCGGTCAACTTTTAAAATAGTTAAAATAAAGTTACGGGATAAAATAACTGTGGAATAAATTAATATATTGTATAGTTTTTATAATATAATACCAGGTCCATCATGATGTTGTCGTTGTAATCCCATTCACACAATATTTTTCTCGTAAATTCATTCAACAAGTTAAAATGTGTCGTATCCAAATTAAATATATCAGCACTAGTTACTAATGTAGTGTTATTGTCCTGAAATAAAATATTTAAAAAAGTATTTAATTATACTATATATTCATGTAAATTAATTAAATATTACAATACTTACTATAGGTACACAATAATTATCATTATCTAGGTCATAATATTTAAATGTACAAATAGATAGTAATTCATTGCAACCATATTTTACCAGGGCTAATTGATCATTAAAGCAAATGTTATTAAAACCATTCAAACATTGAGTGAAATCTACGATGTCTTTTATGATACTCTCAGCTTTGTACCTGCCTCTTTTAATAAATTCTTCGAGATTTATCAATTTCAACATATTAGGACCCAATGGGTAGTTAAACCTAACGGTAGCTCTGGTTAACTCTGATATACGGATGACTTCCAGTTGTTTGAAACCCTCATAATCTGTCATTTGTTTAAACATCGGTATTATCGCTAATTCTTGCGCTTTATTTTCACTTTTAGTTTCATTAGTTTTGACACAATTTTCAAATTCTTTTATCTGTTTATTGAGCTCTTCATCACTAATATTGAGTTCATTTTCTAACAACTCATCGAAAATGTCTTTTACGTTACTTTCATTAAATAGTAAACTGTTGGGCGAACCACTTGTGGATGAATTGCTGCATTCATTGTTTTGTAGTAATTTTAATTTATTTAGCTTGATCAATTGCTTTCTCTGTTCATTTTCATTGGAATCTCTTATTAATTCCTATAAATAAACATTCATTAAACGCATTAATACTAAGTTTTAAATATTGATATATCAGTGTTGGCAAAATCCTTTTAAATTGGTAGTGGTAAATTTGTGAGTGTAATATTTTGTGTGTATTTAAGTAATAGTTACTGTTAATTGTGACTATACTTGAGCAAATATTTACTTTCACAAACCACTTAACAATTGAAAAAAAGTTTGGCCAACACTGATTTATGGAATTCGTTATACGAATAGTAGTAATTAATAAACATTACCTTTTTCATGCCGACTGCAAAACATTTAGCGAGTCTACACTTTTGGCATACTTTCCTGGTCAGTGAATTTATAACACATTTACCACCGGATGGACAGATTAATGGCTATTCATATAAATTAATTTGTTTAAATCATAATTGAAATTATTTATATATACAGTATGTTTACTTTATTTCTGAGGGCATAGCGTCTAAAAAAGGCTTTACACGACTCGCACGTAATTACAGCAAAGCTTTTACCTAGATAAAAAAAGAGTTACTTAATTTGATAGATTGTTAATAAAATTAAAAAACAATAATTAAATACCAATCCCTTTATCTCCACACACTTCGCATATTTTCGTTAATTTTTCACAACTCATAGTGTTAACCTCGGTAATCCTAATCAAATATATTAGAGTAATATTTATAAAATTAAATACATTTTATTTAAACGTTCAAATCTGTACATTAAATTCAATTTTTAATATATAATTAATGACATGTTTACTGAGTTTTGAGTCTCAATCAAAGTTCTTAATAATATTAACCACACTTTAAGATAATGTCATTTTATCTATAAAAGTGGTTTATCACATGTCAATATATTATTATATTATTATATTTTATTTATAAAATTAACAACAAATTTCAAGTTTCTAATAAATATAAAAATATTCTATTTATTTGAAGTACCGTACATAGTATGTACTAGGTTACATAGTCTTACTACGGTAATTAACATAATTGCCAAATAATTGCCAAATAATTTGTCCTAGTTCAATTCAAGTTTACATTAGCATTGTAATCATCATACATAATGTAAACCACTTACCAGTGGAAAATAAAAGGCTGCTTTTTCTTGATTATAATATTTAAAATCAAGGAATGCAAGCAATTCGTTGCACCCGTATTTGACCAGGGCGATTTTATCGTTGTGGCAAATGTTATTAAATGCCCGCAAACATTGTGTAAAGTCTATGACATCGGCGATAACTCGTTCAGTCATTTGTGAAGTGTTTCTAAACAATTGCTCCAAATTTGTCACTTTAATCACATCCCCGCCCACCGTATAGTTAAACCTAACCGTAGCCCCCAATAGCTCTGATACACGACTGGCCTCTAATTCATTTAAGCCTTTATAATTAGTTAAGGGTTTGTATATAGAAATCACTTTCAATTCATTGGATTTGTTTTGATTATTAATTGTATTATCTTTTGAAATGTTTGTCAAACACTTTTCAATGTCCATAATCTGTTCATTAAGCTCCTCATCACTAATATTCATTGTATTCTCAAATATTTCACTTATAAAGTCATTTAATTTGTTATTTTCATTCATTGATGACTTTTGTGGGGAACTAATCATACAATTCGTGGTTTCAATAGTTTTCTCTGATTTTTGTTTGCATTTCCGGACGAATGGTTTTCTCGTTTCATTTTCTTCATCACTTCGGATACACTCCTATTAAACATATATTTCTCATAAATTATTTAATAATTAAAATAATGATTACTTTTTTCATTCCGACGGCAAAACACTTCCCAAGTCTGCATTTCCGACACGAGTTTCTGGTCATTGGGTTTATAATACATTTTCCATTGAAGACACAAATTAATGGCTATTCATATAGAAATCAATATTAATATTATGAATGATATTTAACTACTACTAAATATTTACAGTAGTTTTTAGTGCAAACCGTCTAAAAAAGGTTTTACAAGACTTGCAAGTGATTGTAGTATAATGTCTGCCTAAAAATAAACAAATTAATTAATATATTT
>CAJPVJ010003957.1:0-10217 GCA_905397405.1 Oppiella nova | reverse complement strand
AATTCATAGCCAACGTATGACCGCCAAACAGTGTCTGAACCACACGTGGTTGCGGGTGAGTGTCACGCCTACGCCTCCACCAGTTCCAGGTTTAGATGAGAGCAAACTTTTTGAGGTATAGTTACGATTTCCATACGGTTTGCAGTTGTGCTGTCAATCCCATCAATGCAACCAAACCATTGGAATCTTGGAATCCACTCTAGTTTTTGGATATCTTGATCATTTTTTTGCAATTGTAGTCAATTTGAAATTAGAAATTTGTGTTTAATCTACACTTGCATTTGATTTGATTTAATGATACATTTGATTTGGTAATACAATGTTTGTATTCAATTTGAATCATTGATGAAATGTTTAAATATAAATATTAATTAAGTTACTATTAGTGGAGTTTTAAACATCCATTTATTTCCTACAACCCATTAATTTTTATTCACAATTAATCGCATCGATTGTGAGTGAAATGAACTGAAGTTTGCAACATAAAGAGACTCATTTCTCATAATTAATAAAATACTTAAACAATTAATTTATATTAATTGAGATAAAATATATATAAAATATATTTTATATTTGAGACATGAGTTTTCTTAAATGAGATATTTGATACCATAGTTAGAAATGATTACTTTATTTATGAATTATGGCCTAATTATATAAAATACTTATTAATTAATATGAATTTAAATCAAATGAATGACAGAAAGGAAAGAAGAAGAAGAAGAACGAACAATCACTCGATAAGAAAAGGCTTAAGAAATTTGTAATACGAAGGCGATGGCAGGTATGGCAGCTATTTGCACCCATACTACTATTTATATCAACCAATATTAGTTAATCATTTGACAAAACTAATAAAACAGCTGCAGTTATTAATATCACAAATATACAAACATTCAATGAAATTATCTGTCAGAGTGTATGACAAAAGGTTTTTTGAATGTTTGAATGTTATGATAACTTAGAATTGTCAAAAAAGTCAAGTGTCATATTATTTAAAAATTGGCTCAAACTCTAGTCACTAGACTCTAGGGTACATCAAAAATCATATGAATTTATAATCAATTAAAGAATCAAATAGTATTAATAGAAATGACTGCATTATATTGATTCAAAAGCTATTAATAGTGATATAATATTAATACTTTCGGTTTACAAGTTAGAAACATTCACTACTACTGCATGTCTTAATAATAATTTTATAAATATTTTGAAAGTCGATGAATCGAAAAGAGTGTATAAATAATACTCTAATTGTTAATATATATTTAATTGTATTTATATTTGTATTGAATGAACAGAAAGCCGTCAATGCAATTCTGGCACTTAAGAGAATGGGAGCCTTGTTTTGACTTAAAGTTGCCTGTTTAATCAATAGTTTGGTATAACATGCACAAACATTGAGGTATAGTAGGCTTATTATTTGATACAACCGTATTAATTGTTTATGTTTATTTACATTGAACAGATATAATTCATACATAGTTTGCAAAACATTGTATAACAAGAATTGGTTTTTCCGGAATCATTGGTTAGAATTTTAATCCAAAATTCAAGACAACATTAATTGATCAAGATATCATTTGATTAATAATAATAAAAAGCGTGTGAAATGTGGCAAAAGAGGCTAATCTAACGAGTTTGAGGACTGTTTATAATAATTGTTACATTGTATAAAAAAAGTTATCAAAAAGTTTAATATTAATAACAATTTGTGACTTCCCTTTCTCTCTATAAATCTCTGATGCCTTTGAAATCACTATTTTTACTGACAAAACCAAATACAGAAATTAATAAACAATTTTATTATTTATTTTCTCAAATTATGATTAATTGTATATTTTGAGTTTATTTTCTCAATTATTTATATTTTAGTTTTTGTTTATTGTTTTGATTGTCTGTTGTTTTTGTTGAAGTTTTTGTTTTGACTTCTTTTTTGAGACTTTGTTTGTGAGGAAAAAACATTTTAGTTGAATATATTTGAACTAAATTTCATCCAAAAAGTGTGATAATCGTTATGCGATGTATAATGTATTTCACTATTAATTATAATAAATTGAAATATGATTCAAATTAATTAATTTTATGTTTTTTGTAATTTTAAAAATAGAAACTACAAATGAACTAATCCTCAAGAAAACAATAACTGTATTATAAGTTACTATCATTGACTAACTTCACCAATTAAATTATCATTTTCGTTATTCCAATATTAATTTATAGGAATTAATTTTATTGTGTATTGTTTTTATTATAAAATATATTTTATAGATTATAATAAAATTTAACACATAATTTATCCAGAAACATTACTATAGTTAACTAATATATCATACTGCATAAGTATGTTAGAAATAATAATAATGCATTATTATTGAATAGCATTTTATTAGTTCCAAAGACATCCACTATTAAGATATCATAATATCTTAAGACCTGTTGTAGATATGAATACCACATAACAGATGGTGCATATGATGGCTTACATCCAATCTAAATTTATTTGATATACATTTTATTCTAAGATTCTATGTTTGCTAACATTAGAGATACTTTTTAATTAAATATTTTATGTAAACCGGTATTAACTTATAAAAGTTAATAATTAAATTAATAATTATCTATAGTATATTTGGTATATAGTATGGAGAGAGAGAGAGAGAGAGAGAGAGAGAGAGAGAGAGAGTTCATTTGTCTATTTGGTGACCATCATCCATACCTCTGGGCATTAAGTAAAATACTGTTGCTTTTAAGATAAGTTTATGAAAATGGGTGGATATAATTAGAGTTTAAATAATTATCAAGCATATTTGCCTACTATTTTTGAATTTGAATATCGGTAATTGCTTTTTATAAAGAAGTGTATTTTGATTATTAATTACTTTGATATTGTATTTAAACTGGATGTCAAATAGTTTGATCGGACACAATTAAAGACTGGACACATGAACTTTATTAATGAATGCAAAGTTTGACTAATATACTCAATGAAATCGTAAACTCATTGATAATTTTGCATTTTTATAGTAAATAATTTGGCATTCAATTCTATACAACTATACCTATATATTAATATTTTGAATACTTAACTGAAATCAAACTAATTCTATAATTACTCAAATTTCTAAAATATATTGATCAATTTGTATTATATGGTATTAAAATCACATTCTTTTCAATACATTTTGTTAAACATCAATAATTGTAGAAATCACGAAAATTAGTACACAAATTACAATTATTGTATAGACATAAAATATTTCTATTTTAGATGTTTGTAGAAATAGTTTAAAATAAATCAAAATAAATAATTTACTAGATTCTTGAATTTAGCACTTTTGCAAAAAAAATTATAACAAATTTATATAAAGATAGAGTGGCATAAAATGTTGCATCGGTTATGGTTTTGGTTTATTCCCAGATTTTAAAATTATTTTAAAACTTATGTTTAACATTTGTATAAAAATGAATTTTTCAATTACCGGAATGTGAATATTAAACATACTTTCATTAATAACTGCTATAAATGCAAATATAATCTATATTGAAATCATTAATTACTATAAAGTTTATCAAATTTATTTGGATTTAAATAAATTTATAAATGTTAAATAAACAATTTACATATAAACATAAAATCCAGAAATAATTAATTAGTTTTTATTTATTTATTATAATTGCTTTCTATATATTATCACTTGAATTTCATGCTGATGCTTTCATTTTTTGTAATTGAAGTCACAATAAAAATTTATTATTGCATTGTTTTAAATTGCATTTTCAAATTCTTTTCATTTTACCAGTTTATTCCAGTTTACCAGTTTATTTACAAGTGTAAAAATGTAAGTCAAATCATAATTTTAGGACCACCAGGATAATTTCATGTTTTAACTTATTTAATTATTACCAATAAGATAAGTGTGGTATAAATGAAAACAATAATAATTTCAATTTGAATACATTGTAACTGTTGATACGGAACATTGGAAATATAAACGATATTTTAATTAGAAATATACAAAAAAATGTTTTAAAAAGTTAAAAATAATTTCTCCTTCTTAATTGAAAAGTAGAAGTAAAACATTTCAAGATTTTTAAACACTTTTTTAATTAATAAAACAAAAAATATAATTTTCAAAATAGATTCCTACATTTCAGAAGGTTTCTACATTTGAATTTCTAATTAATCTACAATTCTTTATATTTTTAACCTTACTCAACTGGTGCATTTAATTTACTGTGTAAAATAATATATCAAAACTAATTTAAAGGTTTTATTGGCTATAAATTATTTCTAACGCTATTGTCATTCAATTACAATCAACGCATAAAAACTACTGACAAAGTGTTTATACAACTCTTCAAAAAGAAATTGTTTTTCATTTAAATTTCTGGAAAAATTTTTAGCACTTAAACGGTATTTCACTTATAGTTTATTTTTGTTGAAAAATTATTTCCAATATATATCTTATTTATTTTACAAAGTTTGAATACACATAGAAAAAGTGACTCAAATTACTTTTGTGCTGAGATTTAACTTGAAAACAATTCTTAATAGTTTTGTTGAATCTATTTTTGGTTTATTCAGTCATTAGGTTTGTAGAGAAAATGGGAGCAAAGGAACTATTTTTCGAAAACAACCCAAAATTGAAAAAATTGTTAAATGTATTAATAAATTGAGTCTCAAATTGAATAAATCAGTTACGTTTGAAAACAATAATAACAAGTCATGGAAATATGTGTTTAAATAAAATATTAGTTATTGTATTTCAATTCAATTAACTAATATTTGTTAGATTAAAGAATTAAAACAAAGTGTAAGCGTATGCCTAAATGGCTTAAAATAGACGCTAACTATTGGTACGGTATGTCTGATAACTGTAGGAAAGTGTAAGTTTTGCACATCTGATGACAGACTTAATTATGACTAAGTTTTTGATGAGAAACAAAAATGGAGAGCGAATACAGAATCCGATGTAAAAATAGGGGAAAATTCTGTGAATATATGAACGCAAAGAAAATATACAGATAATGACGATATGAATGTCTGAGACTCCAGTTATGACATCAAATAACTGTTGGTTTTAATACATAAAACATTTAAGACATTGGGTTAGGGGTTTGAAATGAAAGACATCTACTGTGTTAGGGAAGGCATATCCGCGAGTGGAAGGCCAGGCGTTTTGGCTCCGATCCCTTGCGCTCTCATTTGCAAACACTGTATGTCTCTTACGATTACGCAATCAATAAAAACAGTCGTCGAGAGCCTTAAAAGTCTTCGGAAGTGAACCAGTATTTGGTTTAGTGATGGCATTGGTGTGCGAGTCGTGTGCAAACACTTTCATTACAGTTAACCATCAACTGTGCGATTATATGGCACATCCCAGCGCATCCCTACTCATCCCAAACGCATACACACACCGATCCCACCCATCCATCGGCTTTGATCCGAAATTTCTTAGGAATACACGGATTTGAAAAGAATTTTATTTAGAGATCAAGTTTTGGCTGAATTAGTCGAGTGATTATCTCCCTGTCTGCAGTTTGACTCAACACCCCAACTAATATCCAGTAAGTTTTACCCAGTTAATCATTTTTTCATCCAATTATACTTCTAATTAAAAAGTATTTTGTAAATAAATTACTTTATTTATCAATATCCTAATATTCTATGCGTTATCTGATTAATTATTTTTTCATATGATTTATTGCTTTAATATATAAAAAAGTTTTCACAACTTCTGTGTTATTCGAGATAATCAACAGAATATAATAGGTTTTCATAAATTATAAGCTAAGCATTACATCAAACATTGCAAATGCAATCAATGGGTGGGTCTCTGCTCTCAAGAATTTGTTTTTGCATTTAGATATGGCTTCAGAATAAATTCCTATTTGTCTGTAATTTTAGACCAATAACTGTATTGTAGTCAATATGTAAGAGAGATGACTCCCTAATATGGATTTCAACACAGAATATCTATAATCCAATGCATATGTATTTCATGTTTTGTCAATTTTTTTATATTTTTCATTTTAGGCAAAATATTTGCCAAAAGCGTCTTATAGGCTCTATTAGCAAAAAGTTATTTTAACAACATTTTAACATTTCAATCTCATTCGCCTTATGCCTGGTTATAGAGTATGCCGTTCACACCTGTCGCCCAGGCCAATTGTGGCAAATGCCAAAAGCCCGTCTACGCGGCCGAGGAGGTGCTCGCCGGAGGCCTTAAGTGGCATAAGATTTGCTTCAAATGTGGTATGTGTTCACACAAAATGCATTTATGAATGAAAACTTGTCTCTAATTGAAAATGAAATTAAATGGCATCTGAATGAACCCATAGATCTGTGCCACAAGCGATTAGACAGCACCAACAACAACGAGCATCAAGGTGCCCTGTACTGCAAACAGTGCTATGGCCGCAAATTCGGTCCCAAGGGGTACGGGTTCGGTGGTGGTGCCGGTGCCCTCAGCATGGACAAGGGCGAGCACTTGGGTAACCAGGATTGCCAGATGTCGTACGTATTCAACGCATGTATTGAGTGATGAGTATTAATGAGCCGATTGTGTCATTTGCAGAAACAAGCCCTCGGGTGTCAACAACTAAACGCCATTCAATTAGTGCCTATACTTCTCACTTAACACTTGTTTTCAATGTTTTCTCTTAATTCTCACTGAATTGAAAATCAAATAAATTAAATTAAAACTTCAGATATATTTTAAAATCATTTTGTTTAAAATCTTAAATAAAAGTTGACGATTAAAATTCTAATTGATTTAAAAATACACTGATTGGAAATAATTTTTATTGGTTACCTCAATATTCAGTTATGGTTTTCTCACCATTTGTGCCTTAATATTAGAAAAGTTGTCACAATTTTGTGCACATTTTTGCTAAATTATTGCTTTTGATAATTGCCGGAAATTCAGACCCTGATATTAGGGTCATGTTATGAATTATTGATTTGTTTTTTGTAGTCATTTTGAGTTCAATATATCAAATGTATAACTCTTGTGATTTAGAAAATTTTGTTATATAATTGAATTTTATTCTCAAGATTTCAATAAAAAGACATTTAAGTTGATTTGGATTTGAGATTTTCTTAAATAATATTCATTTATAACTACTTTGATATATTTAAAAAATACATTGGTTAAACTAGTTTTAAATTATAATACTTCTATAATTAACTTAATTGTATAAAGAATATGATATTCATGTCTGATATTTAAGAAAATTCTAAACAATTACAGCTAATGACTAACATTTTGTAAGATCTTACAAATTCTTTAGTAATCTCAGTTTATTGTAAGAATAGTTTGTTTTACTGATTTTAATTTTGACAAAACATACAAATTTTGTATAAAACTAGTAGTTTGCAGATATTATCACAAACTAAAAATCGTATTCACAATTAAGATATGTTCTGTGTCACTATTTATAAATTCATAATATTTGCATTATAGTACAGTCGTTTGATGGTATTTGAATAAACACCTAAAATTGACTAGACAATTTATCTATTTGTCTGCCTACTATCTATCTACTATTTGGCGCCAAAATTATTTAATAATATGAATTCTTAACTCACAGTTTAAAGCTCAGACTATTTTAATAAGATTTTTATTTTTTGTAATGTCAGCATTAAAATAAAATAAATATTTAGGTTTTATATTTTTATTTAAATAATGTTTATTGAATTTATGAGCATTTTAAACTAATATCTAAATTAATATTTATAAAATTCAATTCAATTCAAATGTTCAATCAACTGTTCTTATAAGTTATTATAATATTATATATTATTAATACTAAATTTTTTGTTGATAAATATTACTAAATATATTATTCTTTGCCCTTTGATAAAATATTTTCAAACCCAATTTATTCTAATACTCTTATAATATAATCGTATTTTAAATGTCATTTTAAAAGTGTTTCCCGGATTTTTTAATGAATCAAATTTTATTATACAGTATATACTAATTATTTTTTGAAAAAATAAGAAATATTTTTATAATAATTTAGTTTTATCAGAGATTTATATGATATGATAGACCTTTGATTAGTGAGTGGGTTCTCCAAACACCACTTGTTTGACTAAAAGATGTTTTTGAGAAAAGATGTAATCTACTGGTCCCAATAAAAGTGAATCAATTAATTTAGTGAATCAATTTTAGGAATAATTTAAACATAAGTTTTCTGACAACTTTACAGTCAGTGTGTGACTATTGATTGAGTCTATTGTATAAATTAAGGACAAATATGTTAGTATGCATATCCTATAGTACTGTACAGTGGTCTCAATGGATATAACTGTTGCCACAATATGATCCCATTAAGTATAAGGTCTTTGATAAAGAAATTGGAGTTACAGTCGCCTGTAATCCCATCACATCTTTTGAATTACAGATTCAGTAAAATTAGAGAACCAGTGAATGGAAGTGATATTGTTGTCGAATATATGCATGTATTGCTTGACTTTTCATTACATATTGCATTACAGACTCAAATTGATTTCATCCACTAATCCCTTTGTGGTCAATGAGAGCCCACTGTTTGCCTCACATCACAGATTTATTTTCATTTATACCCTCATTAATCCTTTTTTGGCAAAAGTTATTATTGAAAGCAAAACAACACCGCAAACACCTACAGAGGCTTTAATACAACGGCATAACCGCCGAAAACCCCTGACTTTCATTCCTTAACATAATATATAAATGAAATTTCTTCGGATATCTTCACTCACTTCTGGTCGCCATTCAAGACAAGTCGTCCATAAGAAGTCTAACATTGAGTTTGTGATCTTAGACTAAGAGTTAACTGTGGATGAAGTGTTTCATTTAATTCATATTATATTATAGTTAGGATTCATTCATTTTAAAATTCATTCATCTCGACATAATTACACAATTTAATGGATCTTTTGTATTTATCACTTTTATTCGCGGGTATGACTTGATGTGTAACTTTTTCATATTTTTATATACTATATTTGATAATTTTATATAAATGTATTATAACTTTCTTAAACTAACTTGTTTCATGAACATTTATAAATTCAATAATAAGGAAACGAGTTATCTGTGATATTTTTAAATAAATTATTTAATAAGTTTTCACTTGGCGGTAAATTTTGTAAAGGATTTTGATTAATAAGAAATGTTGTTAGTTCAAGGAACGGTAGGCCTTAATATGCTGATAATAATAAGACATATGCTAAATATATGGATATTTTGTGGCCTAACAGTGACTGTTAAGAGACTTTCTAATTCTTCATAACTATAACACTGCCTCAATGTCCACAATTGTCTAGTTTACAGTTGCTGTTTTGAGTTAGATACCTAGAAAATGTTTTAATAATGTTTGAAAAAGGTGGACGTTTAATAATTTACCAGAATTATTATTTTGTTTTAAGCTTATACAGCAAAGTGTTGCTCTGTTAAACTCGAAATATTATTACTTTTGTTTGATGTTAGCTAACCAAATATTGTTTATTATATTATACTAATTATCTAATTTTATACAAATATCTTTCTAAATTAGTAATCAAATCAATAAATGTGTTTACTCATAAATTCTTTTATATAACAATCCTTTCTATTATTAAATGTTATGTTCTTATATAAAGTTAGCGTAATTCCCTGTCAAACACTAATCCAAATATTGGTATAATTAAGAGTTAGTAGAATATTCAGTAAAAACAATAAAAAGTTTAATTTACTTATATTAATTTACCTATAAGACTGTATATAAACTAAAATTTAAATATGATTCAAACACCAGTTAAAACGACAATCGTTTCTATTATCTCTCATAACATCTTAGCCCAGATGATGGTCACAGTGTTGACCGAAAACGTTCGGCTAATTTCTTAATTTTATTTTTTAACTCCTTTTCACTGAAAATCAATAAATATTGAAACAAATAAGTCTTAAGTTAAAGATGATTTATTGTATACTAAACAATGATTTTTGGATCAAATCAATAGAATAAATTCTTTGATCTATTTTTCTAATGCTTGCCTACAATTGAATCTCTAATGTATGGAACAATTCTAATATTAAACTTTTTTACCTTTTCTATTCTGACAATTGATTTATAGCAATTTAATCAGTTAAAGCTATTTATATCCTTAATAGACATAATAACACTTTATTTTGCAATAATTGGATTAATGTAATGAAATGCGAGAGCAGTTATAATTAAAT
>CAJPVJ010003956.1:0-10217 GCA_905397405.1 Oppiella nova | reverse complement strand
CTTATACTTGTTTATTAAACATGTTTTTGTATTACTTATGGCTTTATGCACCAATCGAGGCCAATATTTTATATATTATAATATCTTTAATATAAATATATTTAAATATAATTCATTTACAGTTTTGATATTTTATACAAATGATAATATAATATACTGTATTAAATTTTATTCATAGTTTATTGAGCATATATTTACGATAAAGATTCCTTTGTTAAATTTATTTGATAGTATAATAATTTTTAAAAATGAATATTATTTATAAAATTTACCGGATAAAGAAACAATAATAAAATGGTCAAGTAATTACGCCTTAACAGTAATGTGGTATAATGGTTAGTTATGAAAATTTTTATTTTGATATTTATAATATTAATGTTTGTTTAAAATATAAATGGAGTTTGAACTACAATCCATTTGATTATAAGTAAAAAATATTTTATTAAAAATATTATTAACAAATAATTGTAAATAGAAAGATTTACAGTTTTGCTATTAATATTTAATTTAAATTAGTTATGTTCATTTTAAATAAGTTTCAATTGAATTAATAGTTTTGTGTTTAAAAATATTGAGGAGGTGCGTTGCCAAGATCAAAATAAATTTAAGTATTTTTGCCATAAATGTCATAAGAATTAGGAAAGATTACAGTTTAAAATGAAATAGCTAATATTTTAAAATACTGTATTATTTCATAATAATTAACATTTTGTAATGTTGCCAATGTTTAATAGTTTATAATAAGTTTGTTATAAAAATATTAAGCAACTTCAATTGTAAAGTTTTATTTATATTAATGTCACATTTGATGTCCTAGGATATTTTTATTAGCTATTATTTGTAAAAAGTATAAAATTAAAATAAAACAATTTGAATTAATTCAAATATTTTGTATGCAAATATTTAGTTTTATTATAAAGTTTTAGTAAATACATATTAAAATAAAAATAATTACAAAATTTCGATAAAAATGTTATAAGACTTTTAATATTATATTAATAAAGTAAGTAAAACAAATCCATTATTAAATAAATAAATTAAAATTAAAGTCAATATTTTGTTTTATTTTTCAAAAAATTGTTATCAAAATTATAATCTATATCCCCTTCAGATATGCAATAAATTAATATTAATCTTGATAGAAATTCTATAAAATAAAAAATATTTAGCTGAAAGTCTTCAAAAAAATTTAAAAATATATTACTTCTTATATAATTTAAAAGTGTTGATGGACCAACTGATTTCAATATATAATTGACCACATTCACTTTAGTATTCAATATAAATATATTAAAACGTTTACAGTTTGTGTGTAAGTTTAATTTTATTTGTGGACAGGCAGTCAAATGTCTGATAAACTTTGGCCAAAAAGGGATCACTTTGTATATATGGGTCTACGAGACCTACTGTCTCAACACATGACCTCATCTGACATGATATGTACGACAAATCAGGTGCCCATAGAGTCCATGATAATAGGTTCATCGAAAGGCCCATCAGAAACACAGGTTATTTCTTTGAGGTGTGAGACGGACCGACACATCCAGAGACTGAATCACTGGACGCATGAATTAGTGACATAAAACTCAAACGAATCAGTCGTCAGAATAAGAGATTTCATCTCAAAGATGTCTACATTTTGATCGCCAGACATCTGGAGGAATATGTGACATATAAATGACAGAAAACAATGATGACATGTGTGGCCATCATAGGGACGCCATTTATTGGGCTTTGTTTAACATTATGATCCGTAGGTATTGACGACTGTTTGTCTCTGAATAAGACATGAGTTGTGTGGATGTGATGGACAGCCAATATATGGTCGCACAGAATGTCATGTTTTTGGTGTCCAGTGTCAGGATCTATGAGATCATGCAATCCGTGGCCACCGTTTAACAGAAGATCGCGTGGCTGAAGATGTTTTGAAAATTAACTTCAAATAAATGAGTAAATGATTGTAAAATATTAATAGTAAATATTAATCAAAACTTGTATTTTATATTTAAGTGCCCAAGCACATTTTAAAAGAGAAACTGTTGCTAAAACTTTTATAGTACTGTAAAATAATTAAATGGGTTAATTTAGTAGCTCATACTAGATGTTATAATCAATTAAAATGTTTTGTAAAAAAATTATTTTACATTTAATTTAAACTTTTAGTTATGTATTTAATTAAATATAAGTTTTGACAATTGGATTGACTTTAATTATATGCGAATATATTTCGTTGAATTTAATCTAAATATTGACGGTTATTACCATGAGGTATTATTAATATTAACTTGTAAGATTATTTAATTTAAAACTAATCAAAATTTAATATTTAAAATAATTTAAATGTTTTCATTTAATAGAAATCATCTTGGGCAAAAGAAGATACTGACCCATATTTAATATAATTATATTTATTTTAATTTCATTTTCAATTTTAATTTAATAAAGTTACGTTTTTATAATTTAATTAAAATTTTTACTTTAAATCTGAGTTTTGGCGATGGGTTTGACGGTTAAACAGAATATGATATACGCCTCGAAACTCAATAATAGTTGTGTCCATACATTAAGGAAACCGTAGATCACGAGCGGAATGCCGAGGATTTCATGGATGAGCTGATGAATAAGGATGTGATGAATACGAGGGCTGATGGGTGTAGTGAAAGGGAACTGAAACTACTGGCCATTTGGCTGGAGGTGACTGCTCTGGATAAGCTTAACCTTGTCTTATGTGACGTTACGACCACTTGATTTGACAATAATGTAGGCCCGAAGGGGTTAGTTATGCAAAACATAAAAACTATAAGGTTTACTTTAGTTTTATTAATAATTTAGCTTGTTAAAATATAAATTAGAAATCATACGATAATTTGCTTGCCATTATTTAATAAATTAAATATATTTTTATGCTAACAAATTAACTACGATAAAAGTTTACAGTTTGTAATCAATATAATTATGATGTTTTGCAAAGCATTAAATAATTAAAATTTATTTTGACATAAATTAGATCATAATTTGAAAAGATTACAGTTTTAAACTTTAAACTTCTTTAATAAAATGTTTTTGTATTAGTTATGTATTGCTGTACCAATTGTGGGCAATATTTAGAGTATAATAACTATTTTAATATAAATATATTGAATTATAATTTTTTTAAAGTTTTAATATTAATCTTATACAAATTATACTATAATATACTGTAACGTTATTAATTGCATTAATGATGGTAAAGTTTATATAAAATTCCAAGTAATCATAAAATACATTTTTGCCTTTTTACCTTTTATTTTACATTTAACTGAATTGAAAATAACTGATAAAACAATGAACTTAAACGATTATAATGAATACAATCGTTTTTAAATTGGAGTTCAAAACTACTGTAATATTATACATTCATATATTAATGCAATTTTCAATATTATCCAATTGTTTGATTGTATGTAATTATAATATTTATAATTAGAATTATAATTTATTTTTTAAAGTCACCAAATGTATTAATTTTGGTGATATATTATAACGAAAAGTGGTATTAATGTTTGTAATAATTATATTTTCTATTTACATCCAAAAAAACTTCCAATCACTAAGAAGATAAGGATGGTGTTTAGTAATATAAAAAAGATCAATGATTGTACATGGATTGACTTGAGGGTTACAAATATATTTACAACCTTTTTGCATAATTATTGATAAACAACCTGGATCATCAATCCTAAAATAATTATAAAGTTGCAATAAGGTAGGTGTGTCAGGTCTTTTATAGGCCATGATTTCGATCATTAAATCTAATATTATTTGTAAATTACCAATATTTCCGTACATTGTGTCACAATTTGAATAGCAATCCAATTCCATATCACTAATATAAATAAATATACGGTACAATAAAATAGTAAATTTTTATATACGTATTACCTATGTACATCCAAATTAAACAGTTCATGCGCAATTATACCAAGACTATAGATGTCTGCTTTAATTGAGTATGGGTGCATAAGTTTAACCTCCGGTGCCATATATTTAAGAGTACCCACACCTCCCGTATGGGCCACACCTCCCTCATCATGGAGTGCCGCTAAACCAAAGTCACCTAGTTTGAAAAATCGTCGATTTTTTAGATCCATTTTCATTAGTATATTGTCGGGTTTGAGGTCTCTGTGGATGATCTTTGGATTCAATTCATGCAAATATTGAACACTTTCTAACAGTTCTTTGAATACTTCACATGATATGTAGTACTCGGATGGGGTTATTGGTTCATCGTTTTGTCGATTAAATTGTTGTTGTTTTTGTGCTAAAAATTGTGTCATATTTCCAAAACAAAGCTCCATAAGAATTGTAAAACAATTATCATCAATCCAGGCGCTTTCATACTGTACCACATATTTTGAACGAACTTTTATTAGAGTTTGCATTTCCTTGTGAAATGAATCCAAATTTTGAAAAACTACTCAAAATTTTTGTATAAAATCATATTAAAACGTTGCGTATATGAATGTATTGTAATTATAATATCTTACATTCTAGGTTTATTTCCTTAATTGCATAACATTTAAAATTAAATTTATGCGTAACTTGATATACTTTTCCAAATGACCCACAACCAAGTGGAGGGTTATTCTTATAATACAAACCACCTGTATAGGATATATTTTCACTGCCATTTGTTCGATACAATCCTATTTTATTGAAATATGAATTTTAAATTAATACTACCTTAAATATGTACATAAAATGTACTGTACATTCGAAAGGGATATTATTATAAATTTCACTTTCATTTAAAGAATTTAGTTATAATAGCTTTAAATATAAATTAAATTAAAGTTTAAACTAGCTTATGCTTATACAATATATAATTTTATATGATTATAGCATACCATTAATTCGTTGTTGAATCCTAACGAATACCTCTTCAATATATTCGTGACAAATATTCATAAAACTTTCTTTAGTCTCATAACCATAATCTTCATAATCGCATAAATTTATTGATTTAAATGTTGAAACACAGGAATCCACAGTGAATTCAAAAAAGGTTTTAAAACTTGTTTCTATTAATGATCTATTTCTTAGCACATATATCTTATTATTCATATTAAATAAAATACAATTGCCAAATCCAGCACGTAAATCAACAATTTCAATATCTTTACAATTATGTGTTTCTAATAGTTTTGGTGTGTTTTGTATGACTTCATTATAGTAATCATCATAATATTGTCCACAAAAATATAATAATCCACCATTTGATAGAAAAATTGTTAAATTATTAATTTGTCTTATTTTACAAATGTCACTAATATTAGTAATTACTTGTGGCTTATTTATATTACCAGTGGTGTTATGACCAAGGCAATAGAAATCATTTCGACCCCAACTAAATACATAACCTTCTAGTGTTATAGCGAATGAAGAATCAGCACTGCAATATATATGTTTAATCTTATAATCAGGGTCAATGTGCAATTTTTGCCTAAAAATATCTTTTGACTGACCAACAGTACCTATTTGACCAAACTCATTACTTCCCTCTCCGTATACATAACCTTGCTCACTAAGAGCTAGCACATGATCGTAGCCAGAACATATTTCACAAATATTATCAAGGTGTACCGTCTCATTTGGACCATTTAAATTAAGTTTATCATAAAATATAAGCCTTTTCAATTTCTTTTGACCATAGATAAACTGGTCTAAACAGAAATAAATTTCATCAATATTCATTTTACTCATATGTGGTAAAATTTGTGGTAAACTGGTTATGACATTTCCGTCAATAGGTTTATGACCATAAATATATAAATTATCGTCATACGTGAGAAAAGTTATTATATAACCATCGATGGTTTCGACCACGTAAAATAATTTAATTTGCTGAATTAGTGTAGTGAACTTTTTCTTAAATCTTTCACGCCCTATTAAAACAAATGTGACTTATTTTGTGTATATATGGGAAAAGAGAAAAAATATGGATTTAAATTATACTGAACATTACTTCAATTTGCATGCAATAAAAACTAATATTAAGATAAGACTAATAGGTATTCAAATAAAATTTGAAATTTTAGTTTAGGTTTCTTTAAGACATTATTCAGGCCCTCATACTAAAAATCTCTCCGGTTGATAAACAGGGTGATATGCTATTAATAGTAGCCTATTATTAACATCAAAATTAAGACTTGTTTATTTCAATAGTAAGACTTATTCTCTACTAGAATGAACATAAATGGACGTTGGGTTATTAAATAAACCTAAGTAGCAGAAGTGTATACTGTAATCAATGGGAATGTGCTTGGTTACAGTCTAATAACAATATAAAACTATAATTGATATTTTCCTTTAATATGTGTAAAATTAGATAATTTGTTTATAAAACATTAGGTATAAGTTGACTTCAAACTATAAAAAGTGATTTTGTGAAATATAATCTGTATTTAATAAAAATAATTAAATTAAGACGATATTAGAGATTAAAGCTTTGAGTATACGAATCTATGTAAATTATATTTAATTACAAAAAATTAAAAACATTAATGATTTTATAAATATATTATAATTACAATTTTGTCATAAAATGCAAATTATAAATATATGTATTTCTAATATACAAACAGATCAATGGATGAATAAAATTGAATGACTATTGATAAATAATTTGTGATGAATGTAAGCTAAGTCTGAATACTTTAATTCGTTTGAATGAGTAAACTCTGCTTTCAATGTAAAATTATTGATCAATAATCCTTCACCTTTTTATTCATCGATTGATCTTTTTGTATATTATAAACTCATATTTAATTAATTTATAAGGAAATATAGCCAATTTGATTAGAAATTTAGTTAAATTTACTTAGGTTTATTATGCAGCCTGTAGTCCAAATGCAATTCATGACAAATATTGAATTAATTTATTTGTAAACATTAAAAGCTTGTCATTGATTAATATCAAAAATCTTAATGTTGATGCATGTTAGCTCATATTTTATAATATCCGATAAGTGTATTAGAAAAAACTTTAATCTTAATCTTTCAATATTGCTTCAAACTTTACATATAACTTTCATGTAAAGTTTGAAGCTATATTGTAAGATTAAAACTTTTTCTAATATGCTTATCGGAATATCTAATCAGATATGAGTCAGGGAAAGCCAGACAGCATCAAGTCAAAATACAAATACATTATAATGAACTTTAGGAAACTCATTGGTAACTTATATTATACTGTATACAATATACTGACCATTGAGTTACTTAAAGTTCATCCTAATGTATTTGCATTTGGACTTGAAGCTGTCTAACCTTCCCTGACTCATTTGTATTATTTAAATTACTTACTTGAAAATTCTTTATTGAAATTTAAAGTGAAATTATTAATTAGATTATGACAATTAATTTTAAATGCATTTTCATCATAATCATAAGCGTTATAATCGTGTAAATTAATAGTTTTATGTGTAATATGATATTCATTTGTATAAAAATCAAATAAATTTTTATTTTCAGTTTTAACTAGCTTATTATGTTCATTGATATCGAATATAGTATCGTCTATTAAACAACTCACTATATCACGTTTACCGTCATAGGAATTAACCACGCTAATTGATGAAAATTTCAAATTATTCATGAAAGGTTTAAGGGGTTTTCCTTTTGAATAATTGTCGTCTTCACGATCGATTATATATAAACTATTTTGATTGTTCAATAATAATAAATTTGTTTGTGTTATACAAACTGTTTTAATATTGTATATTTCTAACAATATTGGTCGATAAATATGGATCAAGTCTTGACATAAATGAGGTGCATAACTTCTACCCCAAATAAAAACGAACCCATCCGATGTGATTGCAATCGATGTACAAAAATAACAATGAACATGTTGAATTTTAAGTGGAGGTTCAAACTTAATATTAACTGGTTCATCTACAGCGTAAATGGAATTATCACAACCCACCTGTCCATACCTATTATAATTCCAACCGTATACACGCCCATCACCCGTGAGGGCCAATGCGTGAGTCATACCGCAACTTATTTCGCAAACATTTTTGTTGTTAAAGAATTTAATGTTAATTGGTTTCGAATTTCCTATCATAAGACTAGATACGTTTAAACCCCACACATATACCCGTTTCATATGAGTTAATGTCATAACATATTCAGGCGCACATATAAATTGTTGAATACCCTGGTGACATAATTCTGGTATGACCTGCGGTGTAGGCACTGGTTTTCTATGGCCCACACCTGTGATAGCGCAATAATTAGATCCCATTCCGTATACGATATCATTATATGTTATAAACAATATGTTATGCCCTCTTACATCTGTAAATATGTGAAATAATTTAATCTTGCTAATTAAATCATCACACATAGGGTCCAGTTTTTGTAATCTGCTTATAACCTCCGACCCTGGGTTGGGATCAATAGCTAGGATGACATCGTTGTTGATGTTATACTCATTTCTGGGCAGAGGGTTGGCATCAGATGGAATGTCTCGATGGGGTAGTTGTGTGTATCTTATGTTAGGGTCGGTGTCATCAGTGACCACATGATTCACTTCATTATTTGAAATGAGTTGTGAATTGTTGGTCACATCTGTTGTTAGAATTGAATTCAATGGCAATGAGTTGTCGTTCACATGGGATGTGGTCTTCAGTTGTTTGCGACAAATACAGAAAATAATCAACAAAATGATTGATACAATAATAGATATTATTATCACTGGTAACTCATAATTTGACATTTTTCAACAATTGTAAACTAAATTGATAAATATGTTCGTGGACACTTAAATTTGAATAATATTAAAACATTTAATTTATTATTAAGTTAAAATTGTTAAATTTATTATACTCTATTTAACGTCTCTCCAAAAAAATTATATCAATATGAATGGTTATAACAAAATTGCAAAACGTGGGTTTACATATAATAATAATAAAATATTATTACAAAATGAAAGCAGATTGTTAAATTACAAAATGAATGACTGCATTTTTTGTAAAAATATCCGTGAACTAGCTATATAAGTAAGGTTTTATTAATATTATATTACAGTACATATGAAATAGTTGGGTTATGATTTTTTTATCAAAATAATTGAGCTATAAAATTAAAATATAAAATAAAACATTGCAATGCAATTAGTAACATGATCCGTGTTCACACATTCATGTAATACATTTTTAAGCATCATTATAATAAAAAACATAAGTTTAAATAATAATCACTAATAAATAATGCCTTTGATATATAGTATAATCATATTGTCTTATCTTATATAAAACATAAATTATAAAATAAAATCCTTATTTATTATAATTCTACTTTTTATGTTATGATAAAAATAATTTTTAAGATTTCGAAATATAAATAATAATTTAATAATCCATATTATTTTAAATTTTTCATGTTATTTTCAATAACTTTGCTTTATTTAAAAATTTAAGTTAATTATGATACATTATTTTTTGGAAAATACGTAGTTACTTAAAATTGAAAACCATTTCACAAATAGTAAATATTTTTGGTTTTTTCAATCAATTTAAAACATTACGAATTAAATGTAAGAACTTTTTGCTATAAAACATATCAATCGTATTGCTATTAGTAATCTGACCAGGGTTCATACGCTCGGGGTTTAACATCTCATAAAATACTGATTGTTTAGAAATCACTTTCATATCGAGAGACCATAACTCATACAATGATAACACGTGTTGACAGTCAGGCCTTTGGTTATAGTGTGAGTCAATCATTGACTCCAATATAGTCTCCAAATGTCTGATTTTCAGTGATATATCATGTGTTGAATGTTTCCAGAGATTAGATTTTCTGTAATATTAATCATTTTAATTAAAAATTAAATATATTTAAAAAGTTTTAAAACTAATTACTCGTAAGTTTTCAAATCAAACAATTCGTATGCAATGACTGCCAGACTATAGATATCGGCTTTTGTTGTGTATTTGTTTTGTAGTTTAACTTCGGGTGCCATATATTTCAAGGTATCGGCTTCCGTGTGGTGACTACCTGTCCGCTTATGTAGAGAATTCATACCAAAGTCACATATTTTAAAGCACCGGCCGTTTTGCACGTTATGTGTGAGTAATATATTGTCGGGTTTGAGGTCTCTGTGAATGATCTGTGGATTCATTTCATGTAAATATTCAACACTTTCTAACAATTCCTTAAATATT
>CAJPVJ010003954.1:0-10225 GCA_905397405.1 Oppiella nova | reverse complement strand
AAAAATGCTTTGAAAGATGACATAAAGAGGAATGCGTTTCGCCGTACAAAACGTGTGAATAAATTCAAATTTTGATGCCTTTTTTGACAAAGAAATAAAATGATTGATTGAAAATTATAACTCAAAACTATTTGTATTACAATATATTGCATACGGACTGTACAAAGTATGTGAGATATCGTCTAAATTTTAATTTTTGAATTATGTTACTGTATATTTAAAATGCATCATTAAATATTTATACTCAATATTATTGAGTCTATAACACTTTTTATTATAAAAGAAATTCTTTTAAAATATGAATAATTAACAGTTATTTTAAAATGTTAAGAAATTATTTAATATTAGACTGAAATATATTCATAAATCTGTAATTCTTTCGGAAGTAAATCAAAGGAAACATAAAATTGATGTAAATTTTATTTTTGAGGTCTTGTAGTGAAGAGCTGAAAAGTTTCCGGTTTTACACAAAACACCGAAAGTTATGATTTTTGCTAAAATGTATTCTTCCTTATGATTGAAATGAAAAGTGAAAGCAATTTATCCTTTCATTCAACGCCTAACCCATACTTAATTGTCGACTCTCAAAATAAGCGCAAAATTAATCGAAAATTTGTGGCAAAAGTCTTTAAATCAACTTTTGATTAATTAATTGCTTTATTTGTGATAATTTGGGAAAAAACTTCTGTATTGAAGACCTGTTTCCATTGAATGACCTGAAAGTAGTTTATTTTAATTAATTATTTATTGAATTAGTCCTAACCGTTGTGTGCAATTGATTCAAACAAATTAGACTTTTCTTTGGAATATCATTAGGTTTTTGGCCAAACTTTCTAAATCTTACAATTTATACAACTATTTATGTCAAACAGCATGATATGCAAAGGCTGTTTAGGGGCTATTACTGTCTCCAATTTTTTCAAACAATATGATTTAATATATACTTTTAATTCTATATAATATAACACATAAAAAGCTTACGACCTATAATATATGGCAATTCATCAGAATTTAACGACAATATAATTATTAATCAATGTTTCTGTTCATAAAAACCACAATTTTTATATAAATTTATGCAGTTTTGTTACTAGTATAACGCCTATTATTACCTATAATATATGGCAATTCATCAGAATTTAACGACAATATAATTATTAATCAATGTTTCTGTTCATAAAAACCACAATTTTTATATAAATTTATGCAGTTTTGTTACTAGTATAACGCCTATTATTCAGGGCATAAGTGTTTTCTTAACAGAATTGTCTAATTATCATAAGATATTAAAGAATGTAACAATTTGCATCATAAAGTTGTTACATTTTTGCCAGACTGTGAGTCCCCTATACCCCTATGGCTGGAAGTGATAACTATTTGTTGTAATTAAAGTCGATTAATAAGATTAGTGCCAAACAGGTAATGAATTGGATATAAAATTAGATTTAAGACTTACCTATAATATATGGCAATTCATCAGAATTTAACGACAATATAATTATTAATCAATGTTTCTGTTCATAAAAACCACAATTTTTATATAAATTTATGCAGTTTTGTTACTAGTATAACGCCTATTATACAGGGCATAAGTGTTTTCTTAACAGAATTGTCTAATTATCATAAGATATTAAAGAATGTAACAATTTGCATCATAAAGTTGTTACATTTAACTAAATTCTTTGTCAACCAGTCATTTGCCAGACTGTGAGTCCCCTATACCCCTATGGCTGGAAGTGATAACTATTTGTTGTAATTAAAGTCGATTAATAAGATTAGTGCCAAACAGGTAATGAATTGGATATAAAATTAGATTTAAGACTGTATTGACTTAATGTATAGAAAAGATTGAAAGTTTGTATTGAGAAAGAAACTCAATTAAAAATCAAACATTTGTACCACAATTCTTGGATTCATAAAAAGTTTAATCCATAGAAAATTGTTGATTTGGTTTCTAAATCACGTACACAATTGTATGAATGGATAAAAACAGAGTATAATTTATATAAATTGAATTTGAATGTCATTGAAGGCTATTCTGATGCAAAACTAGACAATACTCTAGTTATTGTTGGATGGGATTAGACATTTAAACCTCAAATATAATAGCAATGAACTACAATAGTAATCAAGTCATGAATTTGAGTCTTATTTTGTGTGCATTATATGTCAAATAATTCAACTCAATATTTAGTTAGATAATCAAAAGCGTTAATTGAGAAACCAAATTATAAATTGATTTTTGAAACACAATATAACGAGACAATGAATGGAAAGCCATGTTTACAACGAAACGATTGCTGTGAGAGTCAGTTGTGAAACATTGGGTCGACTGACGGATTGCGTGCCAATACAATAGGTTTAGGTTTCAAAGAGAAACACATTTTATCCTTATTTTAAAACATATTATAATGCGATTGAATGCACGATCACATCATCCACTCATTGCCAACACTTTACAAACTAATACTCAATTTACTAATAAAAGCATAAATAGAGATCATTGCCAACACATCTGAAAGCTGTGATCAATGAAATCAAACGCTAAAATATATCACAACTCAACCAAACCCTACAATTCATACTCTCTCTCTCTCTCTCTCTCTCTCTCTCTCTCTCCGCATATAACTACTGTAAACCACATTTACATCTATTATTGGTTTTGTTAATCGATTGCTTTAATAGCAAGAAGTTTCTCTCATCACTATCTCTCTCTTCCCTAATCTCACTAAACATATAATGTGTTGTCTTTTATGTTGAATAAGCATTGAGTACTCATTAAACTTTTAAAATAGCAAACATTTTGACTTTATTTTAGATGTCCTGTACCATAATTATAATTTATATAAATAGTAATCGATTTACTGAGAGAGAGAGAGAGAGAGAGAGAGAGAGAGAGAGAGAAATAAAGAGATTATGAGCATTGTTATTCACTCAGAATATTGGAGTATATCTACATTCCATACAAATTTAATTAACAAATTTACGTGACATTTGAATTAATTTGGCGACTTTCTTGAGATTTAATAATTGTTAACAAGAAAGAAGTCAAATTACTATAATTGAGTATATAATAAGGCCTCGAGTATAAAGTATAGGCTCACGAGCGGTATGCCTGACAACAACGGCCCCGGAATCGGGAATTTTTATGCCTTCCGTCTCGAGACTTATTAATAATTTGAATGCAAACTTCAAACACGTCTCTAAGGGTCGGCCACTAAAGGCTGCGCTCCAAACAAAAGCACTTTTTCTTGTCAAACCATCTTATATAACATGTATTAACACTCTTGCACTCAAATGACTTAAAGAGTGGCAACAAATTACTCGATAT
Organism: Oppiella nova; assembly: GCA_905397405.1. Lineage (NCBI taxonomy): Eukaryota > Metazoa > Arthropoda > Arachnida > Sarcoptiformes > Oppiidae > Oppiella > Oppiella nova. Next base: position 6,894 of record CAJPVJ010003954.1, on the reverse strand, counting down.
ATAAATAAAGAGAAATCTTAAGACACTTTTTTGCCCAAAAACTAATCTATTATTACTAAAAAGAAGTTTAGATCAATAACTTTAAAGTAAACTTAATCCGCTTGAATAGCGTTGAATGCAATTTATAGTTGTATAACAATTGTGTTTAATATCGTATATAAAAAGTCTTATTCTTCTTTCAAATTTCTAAAGACATTAAATAAATTTTGTTTAATATTTTAGTTGAGAAAAAAGAGTTTCATTTTAGAAGTAATTTAATAAATCGAAAGTCGATTTTCATAAAAATTTGTTTTGCATATAAATTCAATGTCAAGACATTTAGACATTTAGAAATTTTTGGATTTTTATTTTCAATTCAATGTGTAATTTAATATAATATAACGGCTCTAAGAGTTGGTCTGTATTTTTATGCCTATCTATATATCACAGTATATTAAATGAATTTATTTCTCTCGCAAACAAATGATTGTGATTTTCAGTGAATTTAATGTCAAGTCTTCCAAAACATTGATTCAAATGAATACTGTTTGCAGTACTCGAGAGTCCTCTGAACTAAAGTAACAATTTTGTCATAAAGTTTTAAAATTTATTCTTAAAACATACAAGACTTACGATTTCTATATTGCAGTCATATTTCTTATGAACTATAATCAAAGATATTTGCGAGACTTTTCAACGAAAAATAAAATGCAATCCGCGCTTAATGTTCACACAAATAGATTTGAATACAAGACATGTCTTTACAAATGTATGGAAACAAAAATGCTTTGAAAGATGACATAAAGAGGAATGCGTTTCGCCGTACAAAACGTGTGAATAAATTCAAATTTTGATGCCTTTTTTGACAAAGAAATAAAATGATTGATTGAAAATTATAACTCAAAAACTATTTGTATTACAATATATTGCATACGGACTGTACGAAGTATGTGAGATATCGTCTAAATTTTAATTTTTGAATTATGTTACTGTATATTTAAAATGCATCATAAAATATTTATACTCAATATTATTTTTAACACTTTTTATTATAAAAGAAATTCTTTAAAATATGAATAATTAACAGTTATTTTAAAATGTTAAGAAATTATTTAATATTAGTCTGAAATATATTCATAAATCTGTAATTCTTTCGGAAGTAAATCAAAGGAAACATAAAATTGATGTAAATTTTATTTTTGAGGTCTTGTAGTGAAGAGTTGAAAAGTTTCCGGTTTTACACAAAACACCGAAAGTTATGATTTTTGCTAAAATGTATTCTTCCTTATGATTGAAATGAAAAGTGAAAGCAATTTATCCTTTCATTCAACGCCTAACCCATACTTAAAGTCATACTTGAATTGTAATCGCATTCACATCTAATGGATTGTTTGAAGTAAACTATGTTTTAGTTTCGTTTTAACGCTGTTTTAATGTCAATACATATGAAGATGATCTGAATGTGACTTTTGTTTAAGAGTTGTCTTAAATCTAGCCATCACAGTTAGTATTAAAACTTTTAGGGCTGCTAACATATACAGTATGCCTGCTCATAATTATCATATTTTCACAGACAGTTTAGAATAAATTTGTGAAAATATTATATCAAATATTTCGATATTTTGAACACCATTTCACGTTTGAAACTCTGAACATATCCTTCAAGTCTTAAGGACTCATTCGTGGCATTTGTTCTTAAAATCAATTTTATTTGATTTTATTTTTCCATTTTCTAACCTTACGACTGAATGCCTCCAAATAGTGTTTGTATTGCAGTGTCTTATTGTGTCTCAAGTATTAAAAGTAAGTCATCAGAGAGTAAAAGCCCAATAAGTAAGCATTGGTTTAGTTTTAACAGTCTTCAGGTAATGTTAAAAATACAGTAATAATAGTAATGTATGTGTTTTAGGCGAACCATTAAATTGAGACACTTCTGACTTTGACTCTATTATCAAACAAAATAAGTTTTAATAAAAATTGGAAAAAGTAAAACTTATTGCAAAATCTCATGACTTTGTAATAGCTCATGACAGTAAATATCAAGAATTGATGATTCAAATAACTCACAAAAAATGTTTTACACTTATAAATGTCGACTGGGAATACTGAATTCAATTGACTTTTATGATATGATATAACAATTTGCAAATTGTATAATTGAATTATGTCTTGATTTATGACTGATATGCTGTGACTATCGTTTATAAATTATACAAAATATATCTTTGATTTCATTACTGATATACTGGTAATAACAGGAAATATAGAAATAATGGCATACAAAAAAATGTACACTCAAATTTCACAACATATAAAATGACATGAAATCATAATTTCGAGACTGAATACGAGTCTAAAATTGATGACTTAATTAAGATTCTGTGAGTAGTCCTGAAATAAATATAGTAAAAGAGTTCGTGATGTTTCACTATAACTCTCTTGTGAATGAAATACGAGTGAAGTTTCACTGTTTACTGTATATTCATTATAAAGTGTTCATAATACAATGCATACCATTTTTTATTCTCTATACTAAAAAGAAATACATTAACAAATTATTATTTTCAACCTATTTATTGCACAATCACTACAATTAATACAATTAAGATTATAAATAGCAATTGACAATCAAAACAGAGTCTATGCATTAAATATTAATAACGAGTCGACCGCTTATACCAGAAGTAATGCAATGCTTTAGTGAACACAAAATCCTTACGAAAAGTGTTATTCAGTCTATAAATTGAGTGACACTTTCCTTCCCATCCTTTCCGCTGTCATTTGATTACATAATTTAAATATGCAATCATTCAGCCATTAATTACATCTTAAGCTTAAGCCACACAATGATTGGTGAAAATAGTGCAAAAATCAAATTCAATTCCCACAATGGATTATAAGCCTAATGTTTGCCTCCATTGCCTGCATAACAAATTGAACATTGAACTGATTTTTCAACGATTTTTTGCTTTATTTAATTTTCTCGTTTATCAAACACTCTTCAGTCTTATAGTCGATGAAAGACTGGAAAATCGATTCACTTTTTAAGGAGACTTTCGTGTCTTTTAGTTTTTATAGGATTTTTTCTGAAAACAATTAGTAATCGAGTTAAAAATTGTAGATTTTTTGCCTATTCGTGTAATTATATGATTATCTTTATAATGAAATATATTAAATATCTTTTAGTCTATTATTAGGAAAGCCTCTGTTATTTCAATTCAATTATCTTTGGACAAAACATAACATAATATAATATAAGACGGGAATGGAGTATAAAATATGATCCATAAGTCAGGAAAAGGTTGATCTCTAAGTTGTGATAATTCTTTGAACACTTGAAAGGAATCTAATATTTTGTTTATATATTTCTTTTGTTTCTTCGCTCTAATAAACAAAGATTTAATTTTTTTTATGGAAACACAAAACACTGGCGAATGATATGATATTGTACTATAAATGAGAGAATTGTTTTCATTTTTGAATTTGTAATGCAATAGAAGTTGAGACACAAACTAACAAATGCTATATTTGTTGAGTGAAAACAATGTAATAGGTTTTTGTTGCCCGGAATATGTAAGAATTGAGGCCAACAGTCATTTTGGATGGATGTGTCGACACTTTATATTTACTGCTTATGAATATAAATAATATCAACGAATTAATGACAAATTCCTTGTTTACAATACATATAAATAGTCATATTATTGATGTTATTTTTATTATTAGAAACTTTATTTTGTATTATATTAACTGTAATATTACGTCATTTGCTTAGATACTCAACTTCTTGAATAATAGTGTCTTAATAAGCATGGTCACTATGAAATAGTAGGGATTATTATAAATATAAAAAAATATTATGTTTATATAAAATTTCATGTACTAATATTTTGATAATGAAATTACTACTAATCCTAATATAATGCAATTGATAGGCAATTGTGATCTCACTTAAGTCAAGTGATAATTTTGCCATTACTGTACATGTCTTTTAGTGATGTACAGTAATTGTGAAATTTGTATTATTATTAATATAATAAGGATTTTGTTTACGATAAGCTTTTGGTCCTCTAATACTTATATAAAGACAGTTATATTAAAAGTATTTCGTTGTACCCATTGATGGCATAAAGAAGTAAAGAATTGGTTATAATGTATTGTATAATAAAATTATGATTGCATGTCATCTAATGGTTGCCATTCAATACAATATGCTGTGAATACACGCTCTGACATAACACACACAGAATTCACTGTTCAATGGCATAGAGTATCGCTTAATAATGGTCTGACACACACATACTCACCCCATACGACATCGATATTAAGTCATTATAGACTTTATTTCTACAGTATTTTGCTTTAAATTTCAATTTGAATTCCTCTTCTTTTAAAATATGATACAATTATTGACATTTATGGTTAGTTCGTATCAATTTTCTTATTCAATGTTAGCATAACATAAGAAATAAAAGTTAATACAAATTATTTGTTCTCCACATATAATATAATAATCTCATTATTCGTATTATTAGTTTAAGTGCTGTTCATCACTGTATGACAAACACCAAGAAATTTATTCATTCACTCGATTCCACACTATTTATACTATTCTATCATTTTTCATAACTTCATATGAAATATAGTTATGTTTTTTAATCATTTATTTCTTAAGAATTTTTGACATAAAAGCCTTATGTGAGAGGTTTTGAGAAAATATTTTTTTGAAATATTCATTAATTAGATTTCTCTCCAAAAGCTTATAAATTTAAAATAAGTTACTCAAAAATAATTTAAAAAGTGATTTGAATTATGGTTAAGAAATATCTCTCAAAGACAGAGTTTTGAAGGACTGTCACAAACATATCTCACAGAAACCATAGCTTGGGGTCACTTAAAGTGAATATTTGTTTTTATTTTTGAAATCAAAGAGCATATCTCAAGAGTATGACATCCAATAGGAATAAATGCTAACAAATGACAGCAAACTCTATGAATATAATTTTATATTTAAATCTCAAACTATTTTGCTTATCCATTGTATTGGAGAACAATCTCTTCAATTGTACTCATATTTGACTAAAAATAAAAATTAATAATTTTAAAAATATAAAGTAATTCGTGATATGAAACCAAATCTACTTTACATCTTAACAAAGGATATAATATAAAGAAATAATGAATAATAAGAGAAAGTAATAGAAGACTGGAAGCTATAGTTAGTCTCATGAAAGTGAAGTTTGTTTTAATAAAACTATTGGATTTGTAGGCAAATTATAGTGATATGAGTTTAGGTCTAGAATTAAAGTTTAAAAATCACTTTCTGTGAGTGTGTTTCATAATATACAAAAAGGGTCTCTCATTAATTTGCAGTCAAAAAAGGTTTTGTTTTCAAAACAATCGATACTTTGTGAGCAAAACTTTAATATATTTGTCTTAATCATCACAATCTAATATATCTCTCATCTCATGAATATTCAAACCTTTTCAATGGATTTTCTCATTACTATTAAAGCTTTCCTGAGATCTCAGTTTTCTTTCAATTTATTTAAAATCTTTTTAATTTAAGAATATTTAAAGGATTTTCAGATTTATCGCTAAACCCACTGATAATTCGTTATTTTATTTTAATTTATATTTATAATGTGATCAAAAATAACTATTCAAATAACGTGGGAATCCAAATATTTATAATCTAACAAAAAATCTTTTGAAACTCAATAAAATTACGAAAATATTGACATCAAAGGAGTGAAAAACATTTGGATAATGCACTACAATATGACTATTTTTAGATGTATTGTATGACATGATTGCATAAAGCAATTTGTATCAATAGTAAGGTTTACATTTGAAACAACACTTAATGTGAGAAACTGTGCACAAGAATGAGACACAAAAGAGAAATGCATTTCATATAAAGAAATATTTGTAAATTGAATTTAAGCGCAAAGATCTGATTGACAGGTAATGCGGACAACGATTAGGTTTGTGTCTGACATCAAGTATTCAATTATTGGTTTGTGTGACACATGAGATCCAAAAATGGCAATCATTTCTCTCTACTTATGCCTCAAACTTACGAAAAAATCGTTAAACGATTAGATCATAGAATCAAAATCCTTATATAATATACATTCAATGAATGGCTTTCGATTTGATTGCAAAATCTTTATCTGTGACTAACATCTGTCCCAATATCTTGAGGGATAAGTCCACTAACTCTTACGTTTGGCTTTCATTAGATTCGTGTCCTAAAGAAGTGTCTCAGCAATCAATGCTTCACTTGATTTCAATTAAAATTATAATGTAATACACGTTGGATTTTGCGATAACTATAAGTATTGTGTTTTTCTAAAGGATTTCGGATCTCGAGTGTTGAAACAGTCATCACAAGGACTCGAGTAGTTGTGTCCAAATCGTGTCCAAACTCTCATCTAATTTCTTATTTAATAATATGTAACTTCAAAGTCCATTAGATGTATCTATACATTAAATCCTAAAATAGACCATCGATTCAATGAAAAGCCAGTTAAACAACAAATTATTCAACAATTGTTTTCCTTTCAAACTTAATTAAATAATTGAAAGTGTTTTCCCTTTTACTCTCCTATTTTGCTAACATTTTTCAAATGTTGGCATTTAATCAGAAATTATTTTTTACTGTTAACAGTATATTTGAAAATACAATTAACAAAGTATTAAATGCTTCAATAATTTGTAGCAATCGATGTTTGCATTTTTTTATCCATATATTTATTTCTCATGTATTTTTAATTTGTTTTCATTATTTATGGACACAACTATTGTTTGATTTTAATTTTCATTAATAGGAATTATCAACAAGGCATAAATATTTTTTGTAAAGATCATAGGTAAAATATAGAAAAGATTTTTATAAATATTCAGAAACAT